>JAPYYV010003020.1:0-38277 GCA_030522625.1 Copidosoma aretas
GCCCCCTCGTCTTGCTGGAGAGGTGACCAGAGGGGGGACCGAGGCGGAGATACTCAAATATTGAGGGGGGGGGGGGGGGCGGGAAGCGCCGCGGTTTTGGAGGATATTTTTCATCGCGTAAAATTAACGGAGAAAATGAGAAATTTACCTTATCGTGTAAGGGGATGTGGGGGGGTAGTGGGGGGTCATAGAAGTAGCGAAGGGCGGGGTGGGGGGTAGTTGGGAGTGTGGGGGGTCTGATACATTTTTAGTTGGGCTAATTTCCCAGAGAAATATAAAGAATTTTCCCTTATTTTTGGGGGGGGCGGCGTGGAAGGGGTGTGGGTGGACCATGGGGGGTGGGGGAGGGGGGGTGTGGACAAACCCAACAAAGTAACTATACAATATAGGAAGATATACGTATAATAGCATGTTGCAGGACATGATAAAATGAGAATAAATATGATATTCTGTGGGTCGTATTGTAATGTAAATAACTTTGGTTTTCATTTAAATATGGTTATACCAAGCCATATGAAAAAATTATTTTAAAGGACATTGATTTTATTCACAAGGACTTTGTATCTTTCAGGCCTTGCAATTTCTAGGACAATTTTTTTATCTTATACCATAAGTTGATTTTTTCCAGGGCTATATTTATTTTTCAAGATATCCATAGCTAAGTATTTAGTTGAATATATCTTCCAGGACTTGCATTTTCCAGGACATTTGATTTTCAAGGACGCACATTTTGAATTTTCAAGGTCTATATTTATTCATCGCGACTTTTATATTCCTGTTTTTAGTTGGATATATCTTCCATGACTTGTTTTTTGATTTTTAGGGACGCACATTGTAAATTTTCCAGAACTATTTATTTTCCAGGACTTGTACATATTCATTTTAAGATATATGTATCTATTAGGACATGCATATTCAAGGACCATTTATTACAAGCTATTCACATTTTACATTTTCAAGCTACATAAATTCTCTAGGACTACAATATCATTGATCTGAGGAAAATATATTATTCAAAACCTGCGTTTTTGATTATATTTTATGAAGAGGTAAAGCTCAATAATTGTAATAATGTCGATATTATAAGTTCCATAGGCTATTATAAACATCAAAATGGAATATCCTTACATGCGTGGATTTCTTTGATACGACGAAAATCTTACGAGTAATTGGTTGAGCCTCCCCCTTCCTTCACGTAAGAAATAATAAGATTTTTAAGGACTCCTCCCCTTCTTTATCCCTTGAGTAATTTGTTAACAACCCGGTATCAATGGGAAATTACAGTTAAGCGACTTCAAATTCTTATGAATCAATTAATTTCTGTAAAAATAAATATAAATGTGTAAAAGCAGATTTATATTATACTACAAAAAGCTTGTATACAAAATTATAGCTGAGGAAGGATAAGTGTCTACTGTTTAAGTCAATACCTGAGTATAAGATGACATCATGTTTGTCTTACAGGTGACGTTATCCTTTTCATAGCAAGTTTAACCATAAGAATTTAAGATATACAATAGTCGTATGATTTATCACCGCAGCAAGTAAAAAAAAATTCAGTTTTATCATGTACCATTTAAGTATCTTTTTCTTTCAATATTGCCCATTGATTTAGCCTAGTTAACTAGTCTTCGTGGCAGAAAAAACGAATTTTTGCAACCTTTGAAGTAAACAATAATTTTATTGCTTATCTTTATCAAATTTATCTATAAGCTAAATGTAAAAAAAAAATTTACGTTTGAGTTATCGACGTCTGAACTGATGATCAAATGATCATAAACATATTTAATAATTTGTGGTTGAGATTAAGGTAGATGGATTACAAGAAGTACACTTAATAACAGTTATATCTGTCCTGATTCCAATAGCAATATGACGCTTCAGTGGCACATATGTAACTGTTACATAGTGTAGACTATGTCTTTGGAAAACGAACAACTTAGAAAATATTTAAATTATTTGTTTGTTTAAAATACTGTTAAATCTATTATATCAATATAAAGTCGCGCGGTCGTGCAACTTGACAGTTTAGGTAGACAAGCCACACATGGTGACGTGCTATCATCTACGTGTAAAGTTACCTCCTCAATGTTTAAAATTTGAGAAAATAAATCTAACATCATTGAGACCCTTATATTTTGCAAATATCAGGCTTTTTTAGGGTTAAACTACAACATTCAAAACCAATACCGACAAGAACAGCCTTTTAATATCATTTTTATGATATTCGTTTATTAAGAACATTCTGACACTAAAGTTACCCGTGAGTCAGTTATAGTCATTCAATTGATATACGACAAATACTTTAGCGACCAATTTCAAATTTGAATCCTTTCAATTTTTATTATAAATTTATTACTTGTGACTTCAATGAGAAGCTTACATTCGCAAAAATATTGCACAAAAAATTATTTCTGTAATAGTCCACAAAATAGTTGTCAAAAAAGGCAATAAGTAATTGTGAGCATCGGTAAGCAGGAGAAGCGACAAAGGTACAAGAATCATATTAATGATGAGAGGTCTTAGGAACACGATAGTCTAGTGCACTAAGCGGCTGGGTACTAATCCGTGTATCTAAGTTTAAATCTTCACTACGTCAAAATTTTCAATCCATGACATGGTTTTTAAATGAAAAAACAAAAATGTTTGTAAATAATAATAATTAGAAAAAAAAAAAAATAAATTAAAAAGTTTAGAAAAATTAGACGTAGCGTCATCTAAACGCGCTATATACAAAATATAAAATGCACGTTCCAAAAATCATCTGGTGAACAGAATCAAGGAAATGGAACGATTCTTACACCAAGAAACAATTCGAATAAATTATCTATGGTCATGGATTATTGTAATATAATACCACAGTAAATTTCAATTTCAGTATAATATCAAAAAATTTAAAAGTTCGTGATAAGTAGATAGCAATTGTTTAATTTACATAAATTCTTTCATATTTTTTATCTCCCATTTAATTATGAAAAAAAAAAAATGAACATTAGCGTATAGAAGAAAAATAGTTAAAATTTAAAATATTCCAAAAAAGGAGTGAGATCCTATAAAAATTCCCCTCTGAAAAAGGTTAAAAATTGTAATGCCAGTTTAAATGTTATAAATTATTCATCACCCAACTTCTTTACCAGAAAAGTAGTGAGATCCACAGTAATTCTTCGCTAAGCTTCAATATACTCAAATATTTGTTGCAGTCGATGAATACTATTTTTTTGTTTCATTATATAATTTCGCAACAATAATTTAAGTATGTTTAACCTTGGCGAAGGATTATGGTGGATCTTACTACTTTTGTAGTAGAGACGTAAGGTGATAAATAATTTATGTTATTCAAACTGGCATCACATTTTCAACCTTTTCCGAAGGTCGATTTTTATAGGATTTTTATATCAATTCGTTATTATCATTCTATGTCAAGATAATGAGGATTACGTAGTTCTAAATACGCACAAACACAAATAAATCCGTTTGCCCGCACTATAATTTAAATGCTTGATTATGGCGACCATCACAAGCAATGATTAATATTTTTTCCAATAACCTAATTATAAGCACTTTAAACCTTATTTTAAATTAGTTATTATTGTAGAATCTAAGAATTTGACAATATCGTGGATATTAGTGCCTAAGTAGATTGTGAGTTTAAAAGTGTGCGTAAAGTTAGCAAAGTATCGTGTGTTTGACCTGCATATGAGAAAAATTTTGGCAGGTTAGTTTTCACATGGCCTTCTTTGGAGTACCAAAAACTGGTTATTGACGTTTAAAAATCATTTAATGTGCCGTTCAGCGTTTAAAGGATTCCATACACGGACGCCAAGACTGGCTGCGTTTATTATTTTTTTATTGACTTGTCGTTTGCTAGCAAAACAGTTAAATCGTATGACCTGTTAGGTTGAAATCAGTATTTTGATAAGACTCCTTGACAATCAAACAGGATACAGGTCGAGCATATCCTGATTATATGCATTTGTTTACAATCATAAGACTTGTGTGACCCAGCAGTACAGGTACAGTAATAAAAGTATGACAAGCGTTTACCTTGACCGATATGTGCAAGCGTTTACCTTGGGAGACATAGCATGTATAGGGCATTTCTATTCTAACTAAAAGTGAAATAGATAGAAGGTTACAGTTTCATTGTATGTTAATATTATTATTGTTAACTTAATGTTACATATCGCTGCAGATTGTAACATATGAAAAAAAAATTGGTTGGAGTTATGAGTATACATGCTTCATGTTATACCATTCTGGGCTCTGTATTGAATACCTATGATCATAGCGACAAACTCAGGAAATGCCTTGTTGTGAATTCCATATGTTTACCTTAACTTTTATTTATTATCTGGATACAATAGATTTGAGTTTTTGCAATGATTGTCAAACTTCAATTTTTTGTTTTTAAGAGATGCAAGCGGGTAATTTGTTGTTAGAGAATGGTGTGTTTGAGACGACCAAAATTAAAAAATTTCAAAATAATTGCAATAAACGTTTTTTCATTACTAACAATCTATTCATCCAATTAGGAGAAATATTCAAGTCAGTTTAAGTTCTAAAGGACCCTACAGATTTTTCGAAAAAATATTCGGCGTATTTTGATACAATAAATATTAAATCAATCCCAGCACAGTTGTTGTATAAAATTATCTTCAATGCTGGGATAAAATTTATAGTTAATACTACAATACAATTCAATGGACACTGATAAAGAAGAATCGAATTGCTGATGACGGGTTAAAATGTTGAAATTTTTCGATATGTCAGTGATAGTTGATCGATGAACGCATGATAACAACGACTCACCTGAGAGAATACAATTTTTGTAGTTGATATCATTTCTTGAAATTATTGTAAGATAAATTGTATGTTCATTGTCTCTCTGCTAATTGAATTTATATCTTAACTCAGCATCGCCGAGCACAATATTCAAAAACATAGTGCGAAAATCAGAATAGAGCTCAAATTTAACAAAATTTTCTTAGTTTTCGTATTTGTAGTTATGGATAAATGATAAAAACTAATACGATAATAGGTACATCATTGTTTTTGATACTTGCAAACACTATTTAATACGATTCTCCGCACTAAGATTTAAATTCTTGATTATAGCGATCAACGCATGCAATGATTATTATTTATTCGAATAACCTAATTGGAAGTTCCTTCAACTTTATTTAAAATAGTTTATTATTAAAGAATAAAAGAATTTGCGAGTATTATGTCAAGTTAGTATCCTCATAGCGTTCTTTGAAATAATTAACATTTCAAAAACAATAATTGTGCAGTTTAGCGTTTAAAGAATTCCACGCAGAGACGCCAAGACTAGCTGCGTTAATTATTATTCTATTGATTTGTCGTTTGCTGGCAAAACAGTTAAATTAAATGACCTATTTGGTCGCAAAATTATTATTAAGTTGATGTTTTTAAACGAATTATTTTGGGAGTTTCTGCAATGATTGTCAAACATAGTTTCTCAGTAAATGAAGAGATGCTAGCGAGTACGTGTTATCAGAGAGTGGTAAGATAAAGCTGATCACAAATATTCTATACGAAGAAAATGTGCTAATCATTTTTCTTAATCACTTTTATTTAAATAATACAATCAAAAAAAATCCTCGAGCTGGATAAAGTATGAAAAGTATCTACCGCTCTTTTGTATAGATGTGCCACGTATTTTAATACCATAAATATTGAATATTTTCTAGCTTACCTATTAGATACAATCACCTGTAATGCTAAGATCGGATTTCAAGTAAAGATTACAATAGAATTTGAAAGTTACCGAAAAAGAAATTTTGTATCGCATGTCGTAGTTTTAAATGTTAAAACTTTTCGACTTGTCAGTGCAAGTAAATCGATTAGAAAATTATTTTAGTGACCATCCGTAAAAATATTACTCTGGTAAATAAGTCCCTTTATTTAAACTTGGTGGGAAATAAATGATATGTTTCTTCTTTCTCATTTCATTAAATTTATATTTTAATTTAGCATCGACGAACACGGTATCAAAAAACCACGACGTACATAAGACTAGAGCACATGCATAATAGAAATTTCTTGTATGTTCTTGTTTTTATACTTGCAGTTACGAATTCATGATCAACACAAATAAGATAATTAGTATGCCATAGTTTATGATACACGTGAATATTAATTATTACGATTGCACGCAAATCGAGAGCGTCGAGTATCAAGAGTTAGATGGTGATAGCGGTCCCGAATGTGCCACCCATCAGGGACACGAAATTTAAATAAGGTATATGGCTCAAACCGCCAAAACCCAGTCACCTAAATCCTAAGCTTTCAAATCTAGTAACCCGAAGGACAGCAACTTAATAACATTATTATCTATAACATACAAACTAATACCAGCTGACCCGGAGCGCTAACTTTCCTCGCGTTTAAAATAAACAATATTATTATTAATAACATAAGTCGTATTACTAGATGACCCAGAGCGCTGACCTTTCTCGCGTTTGAATTAATAACATTATTATTAATAACATAAGCCGTACTACCAGGTGACCCAAAGCGCTGACTTTCCTTGCGTTAAAATTAATAACATTATTATTAATAATATAAGCCGTATTATCCAGTAACTCAGAGTGCTAATTTTCTTCTTGTTTGAAATGGACAAAATTTTTAACAATAACATAAGAAATAATACTATTGATCCAGAGCGCTAACTTCCCTTGCGTTTGAAATGAACAACATTTTTAATAATAACATAAGCCGAATTACCAGGTGACCCAGAGCGCTATTTGGCCTTTTGTTTGAAATTACTAACATTATACATAATAATATAAGACGTAATACCACGTCACACAGAGCGCTAACTTCCCTCACTTTGAAATAAACAACATTATCAATAGATAGAACGCGGCTTCTATACTCGATTTTTCGAACAGAATTATTTATAAGGGTTTGTGTGTGTGCAATTATATTGCACCCACACATGCACACGCATTGACTTCATACCAAGCAAGTTCAAGCATCTGTTAAAATTCCTACTTGGTGCCTCCGTTAATAAAGAGCGCAAAATGTAGGAAAGGAAAAGTTTGTAAGATAGGAGAAAAAGGATGGGATTCGTTTCGCCCTCGATCGCTAGCTGGGACTCGTCAGTGTGGTGCGCTAGCGATCTAGCTACATGCGAACACGTCTAACACTTGCACTAATACGCGTATATAACCGTGAGGTCGAGATTGATATAGCGTGTAACAATTGGCATTTTTATTTCAATCGTATGCCAGAATTAATTTAAATTTAATTAAACTCCCGTTATAAATAATTCTGCTCGAAAAATCGAGTGGAGAAGCCGCGTTCTATCTATTAAATATTGAATAATCGAACAAGTTGTAGTGCGGGAGTTTAATTAATTTCGAACATTATTAATAATTACATAAGCCGTAGTACCAGGTGACCCAGAGCACTGACTTTCCTCGCGTTTAAGTTAATAACATTTTTATTAATAACAAGAACAAATACCAGGTGATCCAGATCACTGACTTTTCTCGCATTTGTATTATTAACATTATTATTAAGAACATAAGAACATATACCATGTAACCCATAGCGCTAACTTTCCTCGCGTTTGAAATAAACAACATTACTAATGATAACATGATAACATAAGCCGTAATAGCAGGTGACCCAGAGCGCTAATTTTTTTCGCGTTTGAACTAATATCATTGTTATTTATAACACAAGAGCAAATACCAGTTGACTCAGAGCGCTAACTTCCCTCGCGTTTGGAATAAACAACGTTATTAATAATAACATAAGCCACCCGACTTACGGATGTCAAATGATTTTTCATGTGCGATATCAGGTGATATATCATGCCACATCACCATATAAGATCTTACATGAGAAATTACATGAGATCTTAGATGAGATTCCATAAAAAAAAAAAAATTTAATGAATAGCATTCTAACTGTTTTATCACGGAAGCCATAATAGTAATAATATTAATAATAGTAATAATATAAATTATGATAGTAATGATAATGATAATTTAAATGGCAATTAACATGATGAGTAAATATAATCTAAAGTTTGGTGCGCAGAGTTTGGAGGGGGCAAAGATGTAATACTGTATATATATTTATGTATTCATGTATATATATCGTGCATTTCATGTCAACCGGGTCATCTAGATATCACGAAAACGGGTATTTTTTTTCACTAAACTTTTCACTGGTTATCTTTGATGTGTGTACATTCATCTCAAAGTTTTTAAGAATGACTTTTTTTTCGTTTTAAAACGGCGGATCAAGATATGAATAAAAAGCCTAGTTTTTTAAAATATTGTCTATGTAAACCGTTATTTGTAAAAAAAAAACAATAAAATAAAGATTATCATTTTATTCGTTATTATTAGTATTGCTGGTAATGAGTATTCGACCAATATGCTAAATTTCAGAATGGTGGATCCAAAATGGCGGCAAACAGATTATTTAATACATTCTGTGTCACAATAGCTTTAACTTACTTTCTGGTAATCAAGATAATATTTCTTGCATGGTTGGTAATATGTATTTGACCAATATTATAAATTTTAAAATGGTGGATCCAAAATAGCGGCAAAGAGATTATGTAATTAATTTTTCTATTATGTTAGCCGTTAGTTTATTGTTTCCTTATAGCACAACTACAAATTAAAGTAGGACTACAATGTCTTCTTTTATTCCAACTATGTGTTATAAGAAACAGTTAAGGTCACAATAGATCACAGTGGGATGAAAAGTGCTTGAGTGATATCATGTCGAAATTGTTCAAAATCTTGATTTTTTTAATTTCTAGATTTTTTAACTCTAAACATAAGCACTTTGTGAAAATACTTTATATATAAATTTATGTCTACTATTGCATAAAGAATATAGCAAATATTTTTTTTTTATCCTTCTTTATTCTATACATTTTTACTCACTGTATACGATAAGTAGGGGTGGATTGCTTGTGCTAATCGTTATTAACAAAATTCAATAACAAATAAAAAATGTAGTTCAATGGTCCAAAAAAGTATATGTTATTTTTTTTATGCAATATTAAACATAAAGTTTAATGTAAGGTATTTGCACAAACTGTTTACATTTAGAGTAAAAAATTCTAGAAACTAGAAAAATCGAGATTTTGACCAATTTTGATTCGATATCACTTGGGAACTTTTTATCTCACTATGATCTATTGTGACCTCGACTGTTTCTTATGACAAATAGTTTAAGAATAAAAAGTAATTGTAGCTATTGTGATAGAAAAATAAATTAAATCATCTCCTGGCCGCCATTTGGATCCGTCATTTTAAAATTTAAAATATTGGTCGAATACTTCTTACAAACCATACACGAATTCTTCTCTTGATTACCAGAAAGTATTTTAATGCTATCGTGATAGAAAAATGAATTAAATAATCTGTTTGCCGCCATTAGGGATCCGCCATTTTGAAATTCAGCATAATGGTTGAATACTTATTACCAGCAATATTAAAAATATCGAATAAAATAATTGTTAGTCTATTATTGTTTTCCCGCTTAACTAACGGTATACATAGACAACATTTAAAAAAACCAGGTTTTTTATTCATATTTTAATCCGCCATTTTTAACCAAAAAAAAAGTTATCCTGAAAAAATTTGACATAAAAGTACACATATTAAAGATGATCGGTGCTAAGTTTTGTGGAAAAAAAAACTTGTTTTGAGATATCTAGGTGGCCCGGTTGACATGAAAGGCACAATATTTATGTACAGAGCTTGAGCAGCAGTGGCTTTATCTTGAACAAGTCGAGAGGCACGTATCGTTGACCCGCTTACGCAAAAGCAGAGTCTAATTTTTGACTTCTGCGCATGTGCATATGACAAAAATGCGTCCAGAAGTACATGCTCGAGTAGAGCTTGACTTGCTTAAGATAAGGCCCCGGCAGCTGCAGCGCACCATCATTGACATCATTGTGTGCATGGTAGAAAGAGAGACGGACAAGCAGAGTAATAGACTGCAGTAGTGCAGAAAACCTATACCAACATGTGCATACATACACACAAATATATGTATATGCTATATCGTACGGTACTCGCTCCGTGCCATGCCAGTGCAGACTGCAAACGGCAGTCGGCAGAGGTGGAGGCGCATGCGCCAGTCTGTTAGCTTGTCTTTCTATGAATTAGACTCTAAAAGGGTCCCTGTAGTGTCGTGAAAATATCTTGTCACACGATGATGATGATGATGATGATTATGATGATGATGATGATGTCGATGACGATTATGATGATGACAATGATGATGATGATGATAATGATGAAGATGATGATGATGATGATTATGATGATGACGATGACAATGGTGTTGATAATGATGAGGATAATGACGATAATGACGATGACGATGACAATGACGATGACAATCACGATGACGATGGCGATGACAATGATGATGATGGTAATGATGATAATTATAATGAAGGTGATCACGATGATGATGATGATGATGATGATGATAATAATTCAGCTTAGCCTCCATCCACCCAAAGCCTGCACCGCGAGATGAGGAACTTTGTTCAAAAATAATTTTTTAGATATCTTATAAATATAATTTAAAATTATATTTATGATCATAATTTGACTGAACTTATAATTGGTAAATTATTTTTGTACAAGAAGCCATTTCATCAAAGTTATCTAATTTTCGCCAAAAAAAAAATTCCTACGGTGCAGGTAAATTGAAGGATTCGCAAAACTTTCATACAAGAGTGATAATTCTATTTATGTACAAAAAAGCTAGATTGTGTACATCTACAACAAAATCTTCTGTTAAATGGTTTTTATATTTATACAAAATAATGTCACCAGTAATATTTTACGAAGGTAAAAATCATGCAAAAAATGATCATAAACGATAAAGCAATATGACAGTAGTTTTTTTTTTAAAGATCTAATAAGTTTGATTATATTACATAAATCCAAAAGCTTTGGAAAAATTATTGAATGATTTATTACAAATAACATTATATATTCTTCAATAATTATATATTGAAAATTATTTGACCTTATTAAATGTCAGTTTAGAAAAAGAACGTTAATTATGTATCGAAGGAATAATATTTATCATCATAATATCAATGTTTATAATTTTCGTTTTCATTATTTAAAAAAAATTTTAATCATAAATAAATCCTACAGATGTAATATATTTTTTAATTTGAAAAAAAAATTAAATGTTTTCTTCAAAATTTATTGTTAGTCAGCATGATGAACATAATTAGTATGATAATATTATTATTATAAAAAAGTATGAGAATCATAAGAATATTAATATTAAAAAAAATATTTTATATTAATTTTTATATAATGTACAATAAAAACGGAAGAAAAAACAGAATGAAAAAGATTGAATAAAATAATAATTTATGTATAGAATATGAATATGGGGGTTGACACGCGGTAGGCGAATCCCCACTAGTATATATATATATATATATATATATATATATTATCCGATATTATATAGTTTATTCGTGTGGGGCGGAAGTAATGCCCCCCCATCCCCCCCCCCCCCCTACTACCTCATTCAGACTGCAAACCGAACTTTGTCTGAATATAAGGTATAAATATAAGGTACGCATATTCTTACTGTTACTGTGACCCACTACGCCCCTCTATGCCCCCCTTGCACTACACCACCCTCCACACATTTCAATTTCCCCCTTTACAGACCCTCCACGCCTCCTATCGACCACCATTGAGTTACCACTATATAACGCAAAATGTATTGTTTTATCCGTGTCTTCAAATAATTAAGCCCTCCTACAGCCCCCTACATCACTCCCACATTTTGATCAAGGCCCTCCTATGTCCCCCCTCGCTCTCCATTTTAGTTACGATGTACCTTACTCACAAAAAAATATGAATTATTTACCCATAGTTTAGGCTCATAGATCCCAGATAATGGCCCAAGTTATTTGAAAGGAATGAAGATCCCAATAACACAACAACTATCTAACATTGTCGAACACTGCCGAGAATGACTAACTGCAGCAGAAGCCACGTCTCCGGCTCCTTATTACAATAGATCACCCAAATATGGCAGGAGCTACCCTAAAGAAGTCAATAATCTGAGCACCCCAACAACCTTCTAACATTATGGACACTGCCTAAAACGACGGATTGAAGCTGAATCCGATCTCCGGTCGCTTATTATCATACATCACCCGAAGATGGCCGAAATCTCCTAAATGAGGTCAACAAATCAATTGCACTGATAACCCTATAACATTTTCGAACCCTGCTGCGAACTAACGATTGCAGCTAAAAACGCTTCTCCCGATTCTTATCTCCATTGATTGACCAAAAACGTCGATAACTATAAGCACATTGAATAGGGCACACGGGGCGAGTACAATAAAAAAAAAGTTTTAATTGGATACTATCAATGTTTATTTTGATACAATCTTTATATATATATATATATATATATATATCTATCTATTTATCAATAAAAAAGCACTGTAATCTATAATTAATGGCAATACCAAACGTACAAAACGAAGCTCTAAGAAAAAGTAACAACGATCGCGAGGAAAGCTACTTCCAGAGTGAGTTAGAGAGACTATTTCTTTATGTCAGGCACAGTACAGTAGGGCAGCGGCAACCAGACTATAGCTTGGTAATCGGGCAGTCCTTCAGGAATTTCCATGTCGATTTGCTCCTCAAGCACACCATTAAGAAAGCCCGTCTTTACATTAAGGTTACAAGTCTCCAGATTATGTATATTATTAATGGAAATGATTAATTTCACCTGAGTCAAACCGGACACGAAAGCATGAGTCTCTTGCAGATCGTACTTGATTCTATCTTTAAAACCACAAACCACCAATCTCGTATTGAATTTCGTGTTTCCATCCTTATCGATCTTTCTTGTCAAGATCCATCTGGAGTCGATGATGTTTGTTTACTTCCATGCATTAATTCCAGTACCTCATTGACAGCTTTGAGCCACAGATCTCATTCTCGAGTCGCAACAGCTTCTTTATAATTTGCAGCATCCTTGTTCCAATCCAGATATTAATGCATTCACCTTTTCGTCTTTGACGTCTGCTATCAGGTGATCAACATCACCGTTGAACCATAGTAGTTCGTCAAGTTTGGCTGTGTTAATGACTCCTGCAAAACTTGTGCCAATAACAACAGCCGATTGTTCAGTGTTTTTTTGAGAATACTCAATATATTTTCTCGGTCGTCCTTGCTTTCTTTTTACTATTTGCTCTCCCTCTGTTTCTAATGTCTCTTGGAACTCTCTTTGTCAAATTTGATATACCATTTATCTTGTTTAATATCTATCTTATGATTATCCTAGTTAGCTGTTTTGTCTTTTCCACAAATGTCTGTAAAAACCAACCTTTCATGAAATCTGACATCTCGGCTTTCATAAAAGTTTCCATCTTCTGATTTTAGAAATATGTAGCCAGTCGGTGTATAACCAACCAGTACTACACGTATGCTATGTGGGCCACACTTAGGGCTATTATTCCTCGGAATCTTTACAAAACCCACACAACCAAATCTTCTGATCCGAGCAATGTCTATCTTGGCGTCAGAAACAAACTGTTTCAACAGAGCTATCATGTCATTCGATCTGTGTAGTGTGCGATTATAAGCGTACACAGCTGCACTGTGAGCCTGATCCCACATGTTCTCCCTGACCCCGGAGTCATACATGTAGGCTCGTACTTTATTCAGCACAGTGCAATCAACTTACTTTGCAGTGCCATTGTGCTAAGGAGTGTCTGGACAAGCTAGTTAAAGTTGAGCTCTCAATCTCTGAAGAACTTCAACTGTTTGTCCTTCTATAAACTCTGTCTCCTGATCAGAACGCAGATAGCACAACTTAGCATCAAAACCCAGCAAATTTCGCCCACTAGTCACAAAATTTTCCAAACAACGTCCAGCTTCAGCTTTAGTTTTTACAGGGTATGCAATCATCAATCTTAAACGGTCGTCCGAGTGTATAATTACGAACTTGTTTCGCTTTGGATGGATAATAGGACTGATGGGACCCATGGTATTAGTATGAATGATCTAAAGTGTTTTAGTTACCCTATCTCTTATAGTGTTAAAGGGAAATCTTTCGATCTTAGCGATCTGACAGACCTTACACGTTGCAATAAAGCCATAAAACACAGCCTTATTCATGTTTTTATTGTCAAGATACTTTTTCTGCATCGCCCTGAGATATTGTGCTGAAGCATGTCCAAACCTCACGTGCCACATCATCAGCTGTGTGCCATCATTTATTGTCCTATCATTAATTGTTTTCTTGAACTCGTTTTGTTGTGTAGTGTCCAAAAAAACTTCTTTTTGACACATTATTTAGGATGCAAGAGCAATGATTATTGTCAATTTTACTGGTTTGCTGACTTTTCTCTATCTTTAGTATAGCTCGCCCAGTCATGTATCTAGGCGTCTCAGAGTTACTTTCAACCATAAACAAATCTAAAATTTTCTTATATTTCTTATTACCATCCGAACCCTGACCATCTTGCACGAGTTCTACTATCCAATAAGGACTTTCATATACATCAGACATAAATGTCTCATTGGAGTTTGAATCGTATATATCTATCTTTTTGTTATGCAGGTGAATCCTCAAGCCTCTGTCAGCAAAACGTAGAGGTGACAACAAATTACAGGCAAGCGCAGGCTCATGCAACCCAATATAAGTATACCTCATTATCGTTATTGCTACCCGAAACGAATCCTTCTCCCTCTACTTCTAAGTCCGCGGAGGAATTACCATTAGCACATTTGATCAATTTACCATCACAGTCTTCGAAATTTCTAAAATTGAATTTATATTTGGAAAAATATTTTGCAGTACTCGTTGCTGCTACGAACTCTATCACTTCTCCACCAATACCATTGACTAATTTTTCGTCCGCGTACGTAGAGAGCATAGTTTCGGGTGAACCTACAAACAAACTACAACATGCACCAGTACCAAGAGTCTCCCTGTCGTTCTTATCTGTCACATTTTTCTGTTGCTCACCATATGTATTATATCTGTCCACCTATCTATCCATTTTTACTCTTTGTTCGATCTTTAGGCTATCAGAAATACCTGATGACGTACGCCTGACCACAAGAGATCTACCCGTAAGTCGATTAAGTGTAAAAACGCATTAATATCCATTATTGTTTACGCATCCTCTCTTGCTCAATGTATTTTCGTAGCACTAACAGACACTTTTTTATTCACCTGTTATTTCGTTGGTGTGTGTTTCAATCAAATGATACGTCTAGGTATTATTATTCGTTCTATTTTTAAGATCACTCTCAAGATCTTGATTCGCGCGCGCCACGTCTTTTTGCAAATCATCCATTTTTTTCTTAAAACTATCTCTTTTACTTTCTAAACCTTTTAATCTACTATCTTCGTGATCGTGTATGAATGAATTTATTTTTCTATCTGTAGAACCATTAACTGGAATTTGCTGCTGGTGATTGATGGTTAGTCGAATTTTACCATCAAACTTTTTTATCAAGTCAAAAAGATCCTTTATGTCCTAGACATCGCATGTACCTCCACCGATAATTGCTAAGGGCCCATCATTGACCGAGAACACCACTTCGTGATTTTTACGGGTGACAATTATCTTGTCGTATGTGCCTAAATTATCTTCTATCCTATTCAATGCTACTGACTGCATATTAAGGGCACTGTCACCTACAATAAATATATTCCGCCTGTCATATTCAAGTTTTCACGCGCAATTTAAATTTCATGACATTTTCAAATATGATTTTATGTATAATCTTCATTCAAAAATTTCAAACACAAAAAATTTACGCGAGGATATTATGGCCGCATTATGTAAAATTACGAGGACAAGGGTAAAAACTCATTCTTAGAAAATGACTGATCTATACTTGCATTCGACTATCGCAGCCTGCCTGAGGGAAAACGACGTGCCTGGCCCGGCCAAACGCGATTCGTGACCGGGACATACGCCTTCTCCTTTCACTTTTAAGCGTTCCTATTAAAGGTGGCTGGCTGCAACAGATACGCGTGTGGCCTCTATCTCGATGCAGACACATCCTACGCCAAACAAAATACATGCCGGCTCTCGAACTTTAAGTATAACGGAATACATGTACCATCTTTAAGCATAAAATCTTCGCGAATTTTATCGTACTGTCATGCAATCTATCAGGACACTATTCCATCAACGATTCGGTTACAAAATATATCGTGAATTCAATCGTATCATCATACATTTTCCTTATCTTAGTTTCATGTCAACTATCAAATTACAAAATACCAACGAAACAGGGAACATAATAAATCATAGGTATCCATGGGTCACTGTAAATAGTGTATTTATAAGCAGTTTTATCACTTACGGCTTACGGCCCCCTTTCTTTTTCACCGCTACCTTATTTACCGCATCATGCGACGCTCGCTGGGACGGCTCAAGCTTCCTGACAAGTTGGCCGATTCGGGTGCTGCTTCCTCTATCACAGCAACCTGTCCTGCCACCTCGGGTGACCTGGTTACAGCTACATTAGAGGAGTGTCTGGCAACGACGCAGTTCTCGTCGTCCGACACATGTGGACTTAAAAGAACAAGATAAGAGTTAAGAAAATAAGGATGAGACCTTGGAGACGGCTTCCAGCTGCAGTCTGCTCTGCTCGTCTGGCACATCATGTCACACACGTAATCGTACACTCGCGCAAAGATCAACGAAAAAAATAGAGAGAGAGGACGAGCGAGACGAAAAAAAGTAGTTGGGCACAAAGTGTCACTCCGCGTTTGGCCACCACGTACGCACACAAAAACAGATCATATAAGGCCCATGGCCTGTTAGCGCATTAAATAGGTCATACGGGGCGAGCGCAATAAACGCAGAGTTTTAATTAGATACTATCTAAGTTTATTTAGATACTATATTAATATCTATCTATCTATCAATACAAAAAGCACAGTCATCCATAACAATACCAAACGTATAAAACCAAGCTATAAGAAGAAGTAAAAACGATCGCGAGGAAGTCTACTTCCAGAGAGAGTGAGAAAGAGTATCTCCTTATGCTAGGTGCAGTACAGTAGAGCAGCACCAACTAGGCCATAGCTCTTTACTGCCCAGGGCATTTAAAATAAGCAGCAAGTGCAAAATTAAAACCTAAGAATGACCTATTAACCTTTATATTACTCTATAATCATCGAAAATTATCGAAACGTACTAGTTGCAGCGGAAGTCGCTTCTTCAACGTCGATATAATTAGTGGCAGGTTTTAGCATAGCTTATTGTATTTATGCGTGGTTGAATAACATGGCCCTAAAGTTTATCCCCATTCAAAGGTTAGGAACAATATTAAATTGACGATGTAATAAGAAAAACATTTAAAAACGGACATAACAGCCCCTTGAGATTTTCTATTCGGCCTGCATGACTTGTTTGAAGCATAGACTGATTCTCAACATGGATTGCATTTAGAATATTTAGTTTTTGATCCTAAGAATGTATCCATGATATAGAATGGAAGAATTGTAATATATTCAGTTTTATAATATTTTGGTATATATTTACAGTGTAGTTTTACTTCGCTTTTTCTATCCTACAATTTTAAATGTATTAAAGATTGTCTAACCGCATTTGTCCATCCATTAAATCATCAAATCTATATACTGCGCTCTCAAAAATCATCACACGGATCTCTAATTGAACTAATGTTAAAGAAATCGCTTTCCATTACTCCTATACAGCGTATACAACATGTTTGATAAATGTTTTAAATTTGTCTCTAATTTGTATTGCCCACCATGCCATGCCCACCCAGGCACAGTCCCCCAGGGGTTCTTTACATTTGCAACAAAAAGAAAGGTGTGGCTTTTCTTGTAATCAAAAAATGTTAAGCCCCCCCCACCAGCACCGCAAAAAAAGTATAAGAATAACAATAAAGCTATAATGTATATTACCTAATTTGAAGTTTCCAACCATTTATAATCCTCTGTCGTCTTTTACACCATTTGATTTTTTCTACCTACTATAAATATTATTTAACAGTCCTTCATCGCTTTGTGACTTATAAGGGCGTCAGAGAATTTTTATTTACTTGTTTAACTTAATGATAAGTCTTAAAGATCTAGGGATTATAAATATATTTTTGGGAATTATTGTGGGGTGAGCCAACTGCCGGTGCTCGAAGTCGTTTGCTGAAAATAAGAAAAGAGTGTTTCGTCCCTAGAGCACGTCTGGACTCATCAGTAAGGCTGACGACGTGCTCTCTGCCTTAGACAACGGAGGAGTCGGGTATCGAGTGGGAATGATCGCGCTTATATATGAATGAATTTCGATACTCGCCACTTGCGGAGAGTGGAATCTGGGTAGAGGTGTCGAAACCATCTAGCGGTCAAAGTGGGAAGCCGGTGCGTAAGTGCCACTTTTGGACGCGAGTAAGGCGAGTCACCACATACTTATAAACTTTAAGAACTTTCTATTTCCTTGAACAAATAGATATCGTCACCTGTCAAAGAAAATTTGATATTTCTAGAAAAAAAAAAATAGTTTGACAAATTCAAATAGTTTAAAATTTTTCTAAAACATTTCCATTTTAAATACTTTAGAATTCGTTGAAGAAAGACTGGAAGACAATTTGTTGAGTATATATCGATGCAATTAGTATTATTGAGTGCAAAATGATATTGAACTAACATGATATGGAAAAATTTTGTTTCAAAATATATTGAAGATAAATACAGTTAGTTTAAAGTTAGTGAAAGGCATTCAGCATTAATTAGAATGCACTGCGTTGAGATAGACTTGCTATGCATTCCATGCGAGTGTTTTTAATGTGCATACGTAAGAAACATAAGTTAAAAAAAAAAATTTGTCATCAGTGTGATTTTATATTTGTTTAAGAAAAAAATTATTAATATCTACTTTCTGCTTGTTGGAATCATGAAAAACATCACTCCAAACAATATTTTCTGTTTCTTTAGAAATATCTTATTCATTTTGAATGAAAATGTTCTTAGGATTAGTGCACCTCGATAGTACAACATAGAATTGACCGTAAGAAAAAAATGGCTTTTTTAAGTACAAGCCTAATTTATCGAAATTTTGACCTTGCGACTTATTTATAGTCATAGAAAATGCTAACTACAAGGGAAATTGTTTTCTGTATGAAAGAAAGGGTAATGAAGAAAATGTGCCAGCGGATAAACTTATTCTTGGAAAAAATACTATGTTCCCAATTTCTTCTGTAGTTATAATTTCAGCCTTAATATTATACTTAAATAATATTATTATCTTAAGTGTTGTTTAATTACGTACTCCCTCTGAAATACATGAATTTCGAGTCAGCATGACAATGTTGAATACCCAATGTTAAAGACTTTCTCAAATGGAATTTTTAAAAGTGACCACGGATGCGAAAATTCGATGGTCTCTTTAATTATTGTAATTTTATTTTACTATCTTATCATAGGAAGAGTATTGATAAAAGTCTCCACCAAGTATTATTAATTTATTTTCAAATAAAATATTATTATTTGATTAGTCACGCAATGTGTGATCTACGATTCAATGAATTCTTAGGAAAAAAAAAGTTATTATGCAAGAAAAAGGCACAATAACTCACTGCAGAAACATCTTCAGCCAACCCTTCCCTCTTATTAAAATTGTTCGGTAAGGGAAGGACCTCTTATAAGAGTAGACAGTGTTCTCGACGTGTAAAAATAATACTAATCTTAGAGAAGTAGACTTGTTAATTTGATCAGTGTATTCCTAATAAGTGAGCAACAGATCAATCATTCTACGACTGATTTTGACAATTAACTAAATTCTAAATGTACTAGAAGCATTAATTCATTTATCCGTGAGGCTCATAACCATCAAAACACATCAACTTCGCAATATTAATCATAGCAATATAACAAATATTAAATGATTTGAGGAATCGTATCTTGGAGTTTAACAATAAAGATTTACGAGGTCTATATTTATTTTTCCCAATCTCTCGCAAAGTATGTCAATCCTGAAGAAGAAGATCTCTTCTACCAAGATTTTTAAAAAAATTTCTAAAGTTATAGTATAAAACTAAGAACGATGATAAAATGAAAAAAAATTAAAGAAGGAAAAGTCATTTAATTGTCAATAGTATTCAAAACTACTCTAACAAAATTTCATCAATGCAAGTTGTTTTCTACATGTCTAAAGTTAGGGGGTTAGCGCGAAAAGCGCGCAGGGGGCGAGCCCTTACTAGTACATATATATGTATATGGGATGATTCACTTCACTTTTACCCCCCGCCCCTGTCCGAAAGTTGCGGCTACCGGACAGTACGGCAGAAGGCTTAAACTCATCGTAAAGTCATATACTTTCGATTGCCTTATGGCATACTGATTAATTATAAAATTGCGGCCGTAAAGGGCGCTGTTTTTTTAAGAAAAAAAGGCCTAAAACCATAAACTTCGAGGAAAAAATCATACAACTCAACAGTATCATAACAAAATCTGGTATCGTAGACCCCAATTCCATAATCCCGTAGCTCCAAAACTCCATAACCCTTTAACATTGTAACCCAGAGACCCAAAAATCTGACCAGCAACAGAGACATGACTCTGTTGTCAGGCTAGCGGTCCATGCATCGTAAGCCTCAACCCCGTAACCTTATAACCTCATAACCCTTTAACCTATAGATGTATTCAAAATTTTTATAAAATAAGAATGATTTTTGAATCGCTCAACGAAAATTCACTATCATTTTCATGAAATTTTAAAGTTGGATCCTTTATTGCAGATAGTAACATAAAAAACATACAAGCATTAAAATAAGTAAACTGGAAACTCTTACAATAAGTTGTTCAGATCACTGACGATAAATTTACAGCAAATTAATTACAAAAGAACAAAGGAAATATGTTAAATAAAATTCTACTCTTAACGCTACCCAAAGATGATGGCTAGAACATGATAGAAGTTCATCTCCTTTAAAGTGCTTTATTATCGTGAGTTCCCCTTGCTTCTTAAGTTTTAGGGCGCTTTTTAAGAGTGAGTTCTCCTTGCCTTCATCATTATAATCTCTTAGCATTGATTATTATTATAATGAAATTCCGGTGCTACATCTTGTACAACGATAGCATAGTTCTCCAGAAATCGGTATGAATAAAAACTACGCCATCATTCGAATTATCCTTTATGTTTTGTATGTATTAAGACTGAAATTTTTAGATAAATTGATAACATATTAATGTATTTAAACGAGTACAAAATTTATGTATAAATTCTTCCATGGAATGACATTCATCCAAAATAATTATTTTTCTAGAAAATACTGACACTTACAAAGATAGCAAGCTGGTAACAGATGTGTACACAGCAAAAAATTAAAACACTCTTGATATCTTTCAATCATACTATCAGATTCTTCAGTATATTTAGCTAAATTGACGGAGTCAAACTATAATTTGAAATTTTGATTTTCCATACAGATACAAACACCTTGTGTCCCATTAGCTACTACAAGAATGCATTCTTTCAGTCGAAGTTATGCGAATTTTGATTTGCCAATTAAACTGCAAGTCAACTTTATTGCTCTGTACAGATTTTTAATATCACAGAATATCAAATGTTTCTGATTTTCTCCTTTTTGTCATTTATTTTCACAGCAACAACATCTTTCTTGTTCGGCATGATTCTACTCTTTTTATCGCTTTCATAAAATTTACGAACTTAGTTCATAACTTCAGCCGATAACGTCTTATCAGATCTTGCAATGGACGTTGCCAAAATCTCTCCAGCTTCTTTCAGATTTCTTGCTTTTTTACGAAGTATTTTGTAGTATTAAACTCTTGCACTGTGCTATTATTACTCCAGCATTCATAAGTTATAGTGACAATCGATATACGCAATAGATCGTTTGAAATCAAACTAGAAAATTTTACCTTTAGTCCATGCAACATTTCCTTAAGCTCTTCTTCTCTAGAAGAAAAAGTATGTTTTGATGATTTTTGCTAATAATACTCACTTGAAAGTAGGGTAATATCACTAGATCACTACGTTCATTACTACTCTCTGGATTGTACTTTTGGCAACTACTGCAAATTCAGATCTATGAAAAATATTGTGGTAAAAAACTCCGCATTTTTCTTGGGATTTGCCGAATATTATTACCTTTATAAGCGGGTAAATCATATAGATTAATACATGTAAGGAAGTATACTACCTTAGTATGATTTGTATTTCCCCGCTACAAGTGTCGGTAACATAAATGTCTCTTTGTACAATATGATATGAGAAGGGTTAAACACGAGCATGCAGAGGCGATTTAACTGGGCACAGTGCAGGATCAATTATAGTAGTGTAAGCCACATAACTGTAAAAGAGAGAACGGTAAATAATTAGCATCCAATGTCGTTTCTTTGCTTTACAGGTAAGAAGTGTGATCATTGAAAATATTGTAAATGAGAGAGTATGTCTAATAATTATTACAATCTTTGTTTTACAGAGAAACCTTTGTGTTTTTTTTTACCACGACCTCCTTTTAAATTTCAACTTAGTACATTATAAAACGACATTCTTGTTACAAAAGAAGAATTCACTGGTGGTCACCATGAAAAAGTTAAAATTTACTTTTACTCTAAAAGCAAGTTCAAATGAAAAATCTAATGTCACGTGTATAACCTCAATAGAAACGCCAGACAATCAGATATTTAGTGCACCTATACAATTTTAACCAGCAAGCTTACACAAAAGACTGATTACCACACCAGCGTTTAACAAGATAAAAAATTCATTAACCAAAATACATCAAACGAGAAGTAGTTGGAGAACATTATCAGAGAAACTAGAAAATACGTACGCAGACAAGGGTGGAAATATACAGTTCAATGATACGTATTTGGAAGATATAACGAATAAAAATGAACAAACAGCTAAACCAAGCATAGTGGTACGTTCTTTGGTTAAAATTTTCGAAAAACTACCAGAAACTCAACGAAATAATCATAAAAGTAAGGCACAAATAGCAGATCAGTTTTCAATCGAAAAATTAACAAACAGCGATATTAATGCTTTTCAATGAATATCGTGCTTTGAAGATGAGTAACAGATTGATAGTTACTAAAGAAAAGGAGAAAATCAACATTCTACGCCTGCTGTTGGATAAACCATGTATCGACTGGTATCAAGGTATGATGATTAAACGTTCAATAGAATCTGATTGGAATTTGTGGAAACAAAGTTTCTGCGAAACCCTAGCAAGCAAAGGGTAGAGTCAATTAGATATGCACACATTCAAATTTACAACAGGTACACTACTAGAAAATGCAATAAAAAAAGAAAAACTTTTATTAGAAATTAGCAAAAACATTGATACAGAAACCTTAATTGATCTTATTGTACTGCAGTTTCCAAATCACGTAGCAAACATGCTTAATAGAGAGGCGTTTAAGAAATCATAGAGGTTATATTTAATGAAATTAGTAAATTAAAACATATTGTTTACAAGCGGTTATTAAATAACGGAAGCAAAAGTTTTAGTAATGAAGAAAAATTTGAAAAGATTCCATGTTTAATATGTAAAGAAAAAAACAAAGGACTCTGATACCATGAAGAGGATAAATACTGATTCAGAACAGAAAAACAAGGTAATTTTATTACTGGTAATGCAGCACTTGAGGTAAAGTAAAGTAATGAGGATCCAAAAAACTCGATGCGCTACCATTAATTGAATTAATATAACATTGAATAACACAACAACAGTAAAGGGTATTTATGACTCTGGTTCAAATGTAACTTTAATGAATGCTACACTTTACGTGTAAATAATAAAAATAAAAATGTTTAACTAAGTAACATGAAATAAATTAATGGTGTGGAAAAAACAGAACGAATAATTATTCCGAATGCAACAATTTTTGATATAGAAAGAAACATAAACGCCTTTGTGATAACTAATGATAATTTTAACCATGAATTTTTGATAGGGTTGGATTGTATTAAAAAATTTCAACTAATAAAAAATAAAAATTAGAAATAAGACAAGTAATTTTTGATGATCAGATTATCTCAAAATTGAAAGAAGATCAAGATGATAAGATCAAGGATTCCAAGAACAAAAAAGAATTAGAAATAAAATCTAATTCTAAATCAACAGATACAAATAAGAAAAATGAAATTACAGAACCAAAGTTTAAAATAAATTTATGAGATACATCAATCAATTGAAAGCTATGAAACGGTTTCTGCAAAACATAAGTATGATACAGGAAAGATACACAATGATGAAGCAAGAATAAATTTAGTAATAGATTAATATTGTTCTCAAAGGTCTCATAGATGTACAGAAATAGACAGAAAAGAAATAGAAACACAAATAACTGAATTACTAAGACGAGGGATGATTGGAGAATCCTATAGTCCTTTTGCCGCTTCAGTAATTCTAGCATTTAAAAAACATGAAAATAAAATATTAAGGCTATGTATAGACTTCATAGAACTAAATAAATTAGTTATTCCTCAACCACAACCATTTCCTTTGATAGATGATTTATTAACAAAACCAAGAAATTGAAAGTATTATACAACTTTAGATATCAATTTAGCATTCTGGGCAGTACCTTCAATAATAGTAGATAAACACAAAACAGGATTTATAATACAAGAAGGTCATTATCAATGGACATGTCTTTTCTTTGGATTAAAAACATCGTCTGCAATTTTCCAAAGAATTTCATCTAGTATTTTAAGAAAATATAAACTTATGGGATCCCCAGTTAATTACATCGATGACATATAAATATTTTCTAAAACATTCAAAGAACATATGATGCATTTAAAAAATTATTAGAAGCTATAGTAAGAGAAGGGTTTGAACTGGAATTTTCAAAATGTAGATTTGCAGAAAGCTCAGTTAAATATTCATGCCACATAATTAGTTACAATACAGTATCACCGTTAAAAAATAACGTAATCTCAATACAAAATTTTCCAACGCCAACAACTCAAAAAAATATAATACAGTTTCTCGGTAAGATAAATTTTTATCATGAATATATTGCAAATATTGCTTCCATTTCAGATCCATTCCATAAAGTACTAAAAAAAATGAGAAATTTATATGGACTGAGGAATGTCAAAAAGCTTTTGATCAATTAAAGAATTGTCTATCCACTCAGCCAATTCTTGCTATATTCGACCAAAATTTACCCATACACATCTACACAGATGCTAGTTTGAAAGGTATTGGAGCAGTTCTGATACAACAACAAACAAACGGAGAAGACAAAACAGTGGCTTACTTTTCAAGAAAATATAATCAGGCTCAAAGACAAAAAAGCAATTTATCTAGAGTGTTTAGCTATCGAAAAAGCAAAAAAATTTTGGCAACATTGGCTACTAGGAAAATCATTCATGGTTTTCACAGACCATAAACCACTAGAAAACCTAAACATCAAATCATGAACAGACAAAGCGTTAGGTGACTTGACCTATTACTTGTCACAATACGACTCAAAGGTGCAATACAATCCAGGAAAGCTAAATATAGAAGCTGACTGTTTAAGCAAAAATCCAGTACTGAGCGCGAAAAGTAATAGCAACGATAATCTAAAAATTATAAATTAAATAACTCTTAACGACATCTTAGAGGACCAAAAAAGAAATAAGAATATACAATTAAAAAAGGACAAACATATTTTGGAAAATAAAATATACTATTGTTGTAGAAGAAAGAAAAGTAATAAAATTTTATTTTCAGAAATTTTAGCAAAGAATTGATAAGAAAAATACGTGAAAAATTTTGCCACATTGGCATTAATCAATTAAAATGTATGGTTAAATCATACTATACAGCAGAAAATATAGACGATAACATTCAGGAGACTCGCGAACGCTGTGAGACATGTATAAAAAAAAATCTAGAGGCCAAAATAAATATAGTTTTATGTCACATTTTGGTCCGGCTGGATATCCATTTCGAATAGTTTCAATTGATAGAATTGTTGGTTTTGATGGTCAGAGATCAACAAAAGAATACTTACATCTTTTAGTGGATTATTTTATACGCTATGTATTTATAATAACTTCTAAAACACAAAACCCACATGATTTTATAACAATAAAAAGGTTAGTATCAATGAATAACAAAATAGAAATGATTTTAGCTGATCAATATCCTGGAATTATTTCCGAAGAAATCAAAGATTTTTTAAATGAAGAAAATACACAACTAATTTTTACATCAAAGGATGCCCCTTTCCCAAATGGACTTAACAAAAGATTAAATCAGACACTAGTTACCAAAATCAGATGCAAACTAATGAAAAAAAAGATAAAAAATCAGCTTGGACATCAATAGCACATGAATGTGTAAAAATATATAATTAGACAATACATACAGTCACAAAATACACACCAAGTTATCTATCATTAGGAGTAGATAATTTAATCTTACCGTATGAACTCAAAAATAAACAAAATGACGACTTCAATAAAAATAGGTAGATAGCATTAGAAAATAGCATCAAGTATCACAATTACAATAAAGCGAAGTACGATAAAGATAGAAAAAATTATACATTCCAAACTAGAGATTTAGTATTTGTAGAGAATGGTAATAAACTAAACGCAAAAAAATTGGACGAACTAAGAATCGGGCCATACAAAATTCTTAATAAAATATCAAATTCAATTTATGAAATCAATACCGGATACAAAAAGTAGAGTCAAATTTATTCCACAGTTCAAAGCTCATCCCGCTCAACCAGCCTGATAGAAACATTGAAGAGGACCTAAATATAATAGAATATATCGACTGTACGTTGGACAAAAATTAATAAATTTCTATCTTTCGTGAAGGGGGGGGGGGTGTAAGGAAGTATACTACCTTAGTATGATTTGTACTTCCCCGCCCCGCTACAAGTGTCGGTACAATAAATGTCTCTTTGTACAATATGATATGAGAACGGTTGAACGCAAGCATGCAGAGGCTATTTAACTAAACACAGTGCAGGATCAATTATAGTAGTGTAAACCACATAACTGTAAAAGAGAGAACGGTAAATAATTAACATTGAATGTCGTTTCTTTGTTTTACAAGTAAGAAGTGTGACCATTGTAAATATTGTAAATAAGAAAGTATGTCTGATAATTGATACAATCTTTGTTTTACAGAGAAACCTTTGTGTTTTTACTTACCACGATTTCCTTTGAAATTTTAACTTAGTACATTATATACATACATCAGAATTCACAGATAAAGGTAAGTGCTCCATAACACAGAACCACTAAATAAAAAATTGATTATCAAGCAAATATATATTCTCTATGTGTTTTTAGTTGCTGAATCAGAATCCGTCGCCCAAATTGCTCTATCACATCATATTTTTTCAAACTTGTTTGCATGGGTACTAATTTATTCACTAAAGTAAAAGCATAGCTACTTATGGACAGGATGTTCTCATTTGAAAAAATTTTTGATGTGATGGAGCCATTTGGACATCGGATTCTGATTCAGCAGCTCAAGACACATAAATAATGTAGATTTGTGTGTTAGTCAATTTTTTTTGGTGGTCCTGTATAATTAGTTAAATTGGAAAAAGAAAGAGAGAATACTCAAAAACAATGTTGCATGTATCAAAGCGTTCGTTTTATAAAATATTTTGAAGCTTATTATACAACCCTCATAAGTAAATAAACTGGGATATTACGCTGAATACAATTTCTCTGTAATAGCGATTTAAAAAATTCAAATAATATACAGTATTGCCCTGAAAAGGGTAGATCTTTTCAAAAAACTGCAATGGTGAGAAGCAGGTTTATTTAATAAAAAAATAGAGACACCACATTTTGTCGAGAGGATGAGTTAAATTTCGAACGGAAACTAATGTCACCTTGATCGTAAATGGTAGGTCACAAATGAACTATTTTGAATGTACGTACGTTTTAAGATCATAACGTAGAAAGTAAAATTCTCATCAGTTTCATAAAAGAATATTTGAGCTAGAATTTTTATTTGAGATTTGTTTTCTCTACAAGAAAAAACATCAGAAGTCGAGTATGCACTTACCGTTATTTTGTTAATAAATGAATCTGAAAAGTCCAAAAAGTCCAGGCTAGCAACAACGTCAGATCTCTCTGCTGCTAGTTGGATGTTTGGGTTTCTAGGATACGGCGTTAAGGGTTATCCGATTAAAGGGTTTTGGGGTAATGGGATTACGGGATTAAGGCTTACGATACGTTGACCGCTAGCCCGGCAACAGTCTTATGTCCATGTTGCTGATCAGATTTCTTGGTCTCTGGGGTACAAAGTTAAAGGGTTATGGGGTTATAAAGCTACATGGTTACAAGTTTGGGGCTTACGATATATGCTTCTGTTGGGTTACTATCAAATTCTGTGATTTTTGGCCCGAATTTCATGGTTTTAGGCCTGTTTTCTAAATGTATAGTGCCCTCTACGAGAAACATTTTATATCCATACATCTATTGTTTATTCTCACTCGTACACCATCTCGTCGCTTGGGAGGAAGAAGACCCTATTTCAGATTTGCGCTAAGAAAAGTCTCATTTCGGATTTGCGCTAAGAAAGGTCTCATTTCGGATTTGCCCTAAGAAAGGTATCATTTCGGATTTGTCCTGATAAAGGTCTCATTTTGGATTAGCGGTAAGAATGGTCTCATTTCGGTCGAGCACTAAGAAAGGGCCTATTTCGGCCGAGCGCTAAGAAAGGGCCTATTTCGGCCGAGCGCTAAAAAAGGGCCTATTTCGACCGAGCTCTAAGAAAAGGCCTATTTTGGCCGAGCGCTAATAAAGGGCCTATTTCGGCCGATCTCCATAAAAAGGCCTATTTTGGCCAAGCGCTAGCAAAGGGTCTATTTCGGCCCAACGCTTCTAATATAATTCATTACAGCAATTATTTGTGCCTTATTCAAGAAAAGCTTTTTTTAAACAGACTCAAAAAAAAAAATTTGTAAAGTCATATGTTTAATATTGATTGACATAAATTTTATTAAATGCATTCGTTCATTGAATACATCTTGTTACGTAGCTTACATTAAGTTCAAATAAAAATTGTGGTACTTTTCTGGAATTATTTTTTCAACCATAAGTTATTTGAGATCTTTTTTTTTATTTTAATCTAATGGTATCTTATGATTGTAACACTTTTTTATTTCAAAATTTTGATAGCTAATAATCGTTGTGTTATCCCGTTCATAATTATATGTATAGCACATATTTTTGTATGGTTGAATCGTGATTCGCGATATAGTTGATATTTTAATTTTTTTCCAAAAATTCTTTTTTCTTTGATTAGAGAAATCTAAAATATCATCTTTTGTCACTTCGTGAATCACATATCGTGGATGTTCAATTTTAGCGTTTTCAATAACATTGCTCCACTCGTCTTGTGAAAACAGTTTTTGTTTGCTTGCTGCACTTTCTATCGTTGAGTAAACTGAGTCACCACTTGATTGTGTATGTCCTTTAACAAGATATCTGGAAAAAAAATATTTAACTAAAAATACAACAAATCTTCCAAATATTTTAGTGATATAGAGTTTAAGGATGCTCATTACCACTATATATATATATATGCAATTTTTTAAATTATCAATAAAGCGGTCTGTTAAGATCTAAAAGTAGAAAAATATTAAAATATTAAAGAGGGTTACCTAATGATGCAGGACAAAATCATTTTATGAATTTTGCTTATTGAACGACTCTGTTTTTCGTCTCGCAAAAAAAACTCACAAAAGATAGGAATATTTCTCGCTTTTTAATAGATTTCCATTTTTAAAAGCTTATTTTACTCCTTGAACAATTTTACGTAAAGTAAGTGATTGTAGTTTTAAAAAATAAATCACCGTGTCAAAAGTTACGAACATTAGTTTATAAGAAAATACGAATTTTTACACGATTTCTTACTTTCTTCTAACGGGATAATACAACGATTGTTAGCTATCAAAATTTTGAATTAAAAAAGTGTTACATTGATAAGACCATTAGATGAAAACAAAAAAAAAGACCTCAAATATCTTATGGAAAAAAAAAAAATTCCGGAAAAGTACCATAATTTTTATTTAAACTTAATGTAAGCTACGTAACAAGATGTATTCAATGAACGAATGCATTTAATGAAATTTTTGTCAATCAGTATTACATATATTACTTTACAATTTTTTTTTGCTGAGTCTGTTTAAAAAAAGCTTTTCTTGAATAAAGCACAAATCAGTGCTGTAATTAATTATATTATAAGCGTTGGGCCGAAATAGACCCTTTGCTAGCGCTCGGCCGAAATAGGCCCTTTCTTAGCGCTCGGCCGAAATAAGCCCTTTCTTAGCGCTCGGCGGAAATAGGCCCTTTCTTAGCGCTTGGCCGAAATAGGCCCTTTCTTAGCACTCGGCCGAAATAGGCCTTTTCTTAGCGCTCGGCCGAAATAGGCCCTTTCTTAGAGCTCGGCCGAAATGAGACCTTTCTTAACGCTAATCCGAAATAAGACCTTTCTTAGGGCAAATCCAAAATGAGACCTTTCTTAGGTCAAATCTGAAATGAGATCTTTCTTAAGGCAAATCCGAAATGAGACCTTTCTTAGCGCAAATCCGAAATGAGACCTTTCTTAGCGCAAATCCGAAATAGGGCCTTCTTTCTCCCAAGCGACGAACTGCAGTTGAGTTTTTACGGGTACCTTTTACATCCTTGGTGTGGAGGGTGTTGATCCTAAACCCTTCTTGTAACCATTATCCTTCAACCTATATCTGCTAGCACACTTCCTACCTACACCAATTTTAACTCCCGAACCCTTAATCTGCTTGCAGACCTACCTACCCCAACTAGTCCTGCATTTGCCCAGGGTGAACTGCGATAGACTTGAAGGGGCACCCTGTAGTGATTAAAAAGCCTCTACTACTAGGAAACAACCATCACTAGGACCAGCCACAAGGCTTGAGAATCGATTCCAGCCGGAAACAACTCGGGAAAATTTTAAAGCTGCTCCAACCGGGAGTTGAACTCGTGTCTCAATTGAGCAGTCGTACCTTGTATGACCAACACTTGCGCCTTAACTAACTACGACCGCTCTGGCCTCAGTGCCATTGAAAGTATTTCACATTGCAAGGATTAAAAGCCCTCGGTTATATTTTTAGGTAGCTCTAATTTTTGGATACGCAGGGGTAAGGGGGGGGGGGGGGGTAAAAGTGACGTGGACAATATGTCCAATATTGATGTATATGCATATGTACAATGGGATATTAGTTATTAAATATGTCGACTCAACCTAATGTTGTTCCAACTATGGCTATATTTCAATGGCGTCTGTGAGAAAAATTCAAATAATTTCTGCAAGTGACGAAGATAAGCGCAGACGTGCCTTATTTACTTTAAAATATTTTGTTACAACATAAAGTTTTTAATTTATTAAAACGCTGTATCATGTAAAAAAAGCCAAATATACCAAAAATGACAATATTTACGGGTTTCCCATTTTAGAATAATATTAATAATAACTGCTGATCTTTTTTTTAAAAATTATAATTTCACGTTAATTTAACGTAAGAAATGCAAAAAACGCTATATTTTAAAAGAAAAGTAATAGAGACTAGAAACAAATTTCTTTACGGGTTTCCCAAAGAGGAGAGAAACAGAAAATCGTATAAATTGGGAGTCTCTTGTCAAAATTATAACAAAAGTGCATTTATCCCTAATTTACAATTTTCAAGAAACCGAGATTAAAATTTTAAAATAATTTTTTTTTGTTTAATAAATGAATATGAACGTGCACAATTATTTTCAAATAATTTAATGACGATTTGACCCTTCAAAACATGATAAAACGCTGTATCTGTAAGGGCAAGGAACGGTAGTTTTTTAATGCTTAAAACATCATTACAGACATGCTCAAATGAATAATATCAAAAACTCTTTGAGAGTCCGTGTACAAATATGATCGTTTTTTATATCACTTTTACGAGAACAGAGCAGTGGCATGACCGTATACCTATAGATTGTATTGAATTTATTTCGCTTGCTTTCTAGTTTTATGCATCAATAACCTATGCATGAGGGTAAAGCTGAAATATGGACCAAGTCACTGTCTACTTTGTGTTTCGCTCTCTGTCTCTCTCTCTTTCTATGATTTTCAGGGTGTGTTTACACGAGCTGCTTCTGAGTTGGTTCAGAGTCTTTTAGTCTTCCAACATGGCGGAGAAGTAGACCTTCTACTACGCTCCGATCTAAGATGAGTGGTTGGGGGTCCGTTTTTCACCCATCAGCGGATGGTGTCGTCTGCTAGGACAGAGATTCTCAATTTGGTGGTTTAGCAGTCTACAGTATACAACCCGTATATACTGCTCGGGCAATCAGCTATAAACACAGTTATCGGAAAGTGTTGGATTATTATTCGTATTGTTAAGTATTATTCAGTGTACATATTTTACAAATGCAACTAAAATGTATTACTTAAGTGTATGTTAAGTGTATGAGCGTCGAATATAAGAAAGGATCAAGACCACAGCTTGGAGGGGGAGTCATCAGATAAGGTGGTACTTTTTTTACGAGCGATGGCTGCTGCAAGTTCTCGAGGAATAAATAAATAAAGACTTGTCTGCTGAGATCCTAAAACTCAAGTAACATTCATGGACATGATATCTTGTTGGCTTTTCACGTTATAAATAATTCTAGTATCCATGATTTCAGCAAAATAGCACGCAATACCATTAAAAACTAAATCTGAAACATGCGTTTTAGCTTAATGATTCAATTATGTATGTCACAATAACTTCTTAAGCTCGTCGTCCTGCACATAAGTTTGATAATATATTTATTTATATCATAAGAACCTAGAATACTCGACTGCCTGCTCTTTAGTTACATATGATAATTATTTATATGCCAAGCAGCCGAGCCATAAGCACCCAGCACGCTCAACTGTCTGCACTTTACTTTCCTAATATATTTATTCATTAAATAAGAGCCCAGTATGCTTGACAGCCTGCCCTTTAGTTTAATATAATAATTATTTATATCCTAAGCAGTCGGACCCCAGAAACCCAGTCAGCTCGATTGCCTGCAATTCAGTTTAATATTATAATCATTGATATCACAAGAACTCGGCATGCTCGACCGCCTGCAATACTGTTTAATATTGTAATTACTTACATTCCAAGCAGCCAATTCCTAAAAATTTTGTACGCTCGACAACCAGCACTTTAGTTTAATAATATAATTATTTATATCATAAAAATGCAGTACGGTCGACCGCTTTAACTTTCGAATAATAATAAAATAAACTTTATTCCAAGCAAGCAATTTCCAAGAGACCAGAAATATTGAAATATTAAATAAAAGTTTTTTAATTTTGTAATATAAATAGTACGAAAAACATTGTTAATAATAATATTTTATCCTCAAATCAATCAAACAAATTATCTAACATTGCGACTTAAATCAATATGCGAAATACAACGAAAATTAAGCACAATGTTATTCAATTATCGTACATGATTCGAGTTATGAATATTGAACAAAGTTGTAGTACCCCAATAATACCAAAAATAAGGAAATAGTAAATCAAAATTATAAGCAATTGTAAAATAATTTATTTTTTGCGTTACATGATAATCATTGATTAGATTGAATTATAACTTTTAAGAGAGAAATATTTAAGATCTGGTTGTTGTTAATTAATAAAATCAGTTTTAGGACCTAAATTCAGTAAATTACTATATTTCTATTGTTTGACTGCTTTAAAAATAAAAAAATTAGGATTTTCATCCCTAAATAATTCAATTCTGTCAATAAATTCCCAAGATAGGATTGATATTTCACAAAAAGTTGAGTATTTTCTTACTTAATAAGGGGTAAAATATACTACTGCAATGGTTTAAAATAAAGAATACATATATTTTAACTATATATAGGATATACCTAAACAGAAAACCAATCTTAAAAAATTTTATCCCAAAATAGCTAAGTAACGTTTTTCTACCATAAAAATATATTAAGACAATTTTTATAAGGTATAAAGCCATAATTTGGAATTTAAGAGCCACAAGATGATAATAAATCGGTTTAAGTTCTGCGTGATAAGAATCTATCAATAAATTCCTAAAATATGACCGATATTCCATGAAAAATGTAGTATTTATTGTGACGTCCCTAAGTGTATTAGGAATTCCACACAGTACTTGCCTGAATAGCTAAGCCAATTTCTATTTCTTAAATGGGATTGTGGACTCAACAGCTCGATCATACGCACGTGATTTGCAGCAACACTAAGAAGATGATAGTTAGGAATAAAGGAAGGTACGGGGGCCTGTCACCATTAACGTAGCTTAATGAATCAGACTTACCCGGAGATGGTTTGGTGTTGCCACACCAACGACTTACCTTACAATGATTTTTTATGCTCTGGTAGCAATTGGTGTGCAGCGCGGTCGTTGATATTTCATGTTCATCTTTAAATTGACGTAATTTGAAACATCATATTTGAGGATACGTTAAAAGAATAAGATACAAAAAAATTATTTTTCACTCTAGAATATATTCAAACTCAAGTTTTGTTTACAATATGGAATTATAATCCTTTTACATAATATAAGAAAGTAGCAAAAGTAAAATTATTTACAACGATATTTCTAATTTGAATTCGTTTATTGCAAACTTATAATCAATATTTGGTTTTAAACAATTTCCATCAAATCTACGGTCGTTTTGAGCGTCATATAAAAAGAAACAAATTTATGCTTTAGTTGATTATTCTCTTGGAAAATAAAATAAAAATCTCAGCATCGACATTAAGTACGCGACAATTGATAATAGGAATTCAGCAAGTGCACATGTTTCAAAAGACAAAGCCGCAGCGCAATGTCGAGCGAAGCATACACACGTGCTGGCCTCCCGTCTGGGCAACGCTAAAAGCTACTCGAGAGATCGGATCGTGGCAAGCGATCAGGCTGGCAGCTCAAACGAAAAAGTGCCGATGAATATCCTAGCACATTAAAAAAGCCTCGGTTTTTCGGCGGCTCGACGACTATATATATATGTATCTAGGTGAACGGAGCGTGGCCAAGGAAGAGTAGCGGTATGACGTCACTGGCTTCTTCTTGCTGTTAGTTGGTCTTGTTATTTCTCAATACGCATGTCGAGTATTCTTGGTGGTTAGGTTAAAATTACTTGACTAAAAATTAGCTAATATAAAGTATTGATATTCTAATAGAGAAGTGTTTCTTGGTCTGAATTTACATTTAAATAATCACTCGTAATTACATGTGTTTAAATTTATGCGAAAATATAATAATTTTGGGAAAAACCGTATAAAATAAAACAAAAAAATATAAAACAGCATTATATCTTTTTAATTTACTGTATTTGAGGCGAAAAAATTTTAAAGTTTTTTTACGTGGGAACCTGTCGGTTACATTATTTTATAGAAAATAATGCAATTACGTAAGCAGATGATTCAAAATAAAAAATAAAACTATTTGGTACTCTGTAAAATATGATTTTCAAGGAAATCAAATTTAATTTTTTTTACCCCTTAATTACCAAAAACATCATTTTAAGCACATGAAAAATCGTCATAACAACGTTTATTGAGTATTAAACTTAAATTTTTTTTTGAAGCCCCTGTAAAGATATAAAACCCAACATTTTAAGCTCTTGGTCATGAAAATCGGTTAGAGGGTTTCTAAGATATACCTGATTCTATGCAAAGATGCACACACTCTCATAGACACACATACACGAAGAAATTTTTCAGTAATAATGTTTTACTACTTGAAACACTATAAAAACCATGTCGAACATATTTTTCAGAAAACTTTTTTTTCAATTGGTTAAAAGTTTTCTCTATGAGAAAGCAATAACAAATAATTAATTCTAGATTAAAGACAAAAATATTACTTATAAATAATGTAGTTATTCCTTTTTTTTCTGATGTGTAGTACTTATCATAAAAGTAATATGTATGTGATCCGGTCAACCTACAATTATTAAGTAAAAATAAGTGTAAATTTTTAAAGAAATTAAAGAGCACATAAATAAGATAATACTCAATAACAAATAAGAAAAATCATTGACTTAAAAGTTTAGGTAAATAAAAGGTATACATAAAAGTAATCATCAGTTAGTATCATGTTTTTTGCTGTCAAAAAGGTTATTTGCATCACAAATAAAAAAAAAGAAGTGACTGATAATAACAGTTTCAAATTTTATATGCAGTATTAGATCTGTACTTTATTGTGTCTGAATAGCTTGGGTCGAGCCAAATTAAACTAAAATCCTTCTTCGGTGGGATGCAGAGCGCGACAGGTGGCTGAAGGGGCGCGAAAGCAGAAATGGCGCTGATCCTGCATGGTAATTGCAGAGGTCTTGGCTCTTGCAGACATTGCTAGACCAGTACTCCCAGGACTGGAGAGCTGGATTTCTAAGCTGATTAGTAAACAGTACTGCGACTGTCCCGGGACATGCTGGTACGGCGACCAAACGGGTACCGCGGCCGTTGTGGTCTGCGATACGGATAAGTTTCTAGTTTCAGGTTCTGGAGCCGGAGATGGTTTCGCGTGGATTAGGAGCGGCCGGATTACCTACGTAAGTTGCTACATCTCCCCCAACATACGGATTTGTGTTTTTTGGAGGCGGCTCGCTGGACTCAAGGATGCCGTTCGGGTGTTTATGGGAATGAGCGACACGGTCCTCGCTGGCGATCTTAACTCCAAGGCCACCGATTGGGGTAAGACGCAAACCGATTCCAGAGGGCGGGCGGTGATGGAGATGGCTTCAAGCTTCGACATCACCGTGTAAAACTCTGGTAATAAAGCGACGTCGAGACGAATTGGAACCAGGGGCACGATTATCAACATGACACTCGCAACGCCATGCATGGCAGCGCAGGTGTTCGCCAGGATATTTTTAGAGGACCACTCAGCGTAAGACCATCAGTTCATTGCATTTAATCTGGACAGTTTAAGTGATGTAGTATCGCGTGAAACGCTCCGCAAGCGAGCCACAGGATGGAACGTAGCGCGTACTAATCAAGAGGCGCTACCTAAAGCTCTAGATCACGCGCCGCCCCCAGCGGACCTAAACAACATCGCCATTCCAGCGGAAGCCAAGCAGCTGGTGAAGCGCACCATGCAATGCATCAAAAAATGGTGTGCTGCATGTATGCCTCGAAGATCGGCCAGGTTAAATCGGAAAGATAGCTACTGGTGGACCGAAGAGATCGCTGACATGCAAAGCGAGTGTCACCAACTTCGACGCAGATCCCAATGCCACCAGCAACGGGAAGATACGGAAAAAGCGGTGAAACTTACAAGAATGCGAGGAAAGAGCTGGTGAGGGCAATTATGGTCGGCATGTCACGTTGTTTTAACGAGCTTAATGCTGAGATCGATAGGGACACCTGGGGCCTGGGCTACCGAATAGTCACAAAAAGATTAAGTAGCACAAAATCGGTAGGGTTGATGGAGCCAACACTTATGCAGGAAGAAGTTGACACTCTGCATTCTACTAATCTAGAGAAGGAGCGTGACAACTTAGCTGTAAGTTTCAAGGCTCCACTGTTTACACAGATGAAGTTGTCGTTAGCTGTGTCAACCCCGACGGGACGTAAGGCACCAGGCCCTGGCAGAGTGCCTCATGAAGTCCTCAAAATCGTGGTAAAGAAGAAGTCATATATGCTACATTGACTGCTACTGCAAATATTATTACAACTTTTACAACTACTACTACTACTTCTACTAGTACAATTACTACCACAACTACTATTAAGACTTCTATTAGTACCACTACTACTTATACTTTTTTTACTGCTACAACTTATATGAAACATATTTAATCTCCTACTTCTTATGCTACTTCAACTACTACTAGTGCTATTACAACTACTACTAATGCAACTACTACTACTACGACTAACACTACAATACTAAAACTGCTACTACCCCTACTACTACGACTATTGCAACGACAACTGATACTTCTACTACTTTTACCAAAACTATCACTGCGATTACTGATACTACAATTACTACCACTGTAATGACTACAACTACTCCTACTACTACTAAGACTCCCACTACTACCACCTCTACTAATACTACTCTTACAACAACTGATAATTTACTACTTCTACTCTTACATCTACTAATACTAGTACCACCACTACTAAACTCCCCCTTCATGGTATGCGTCACCTTGTCGTAGACCGTGCTGCTTGCAGCCTAGGTCGGGTAAGGGGGCTTCAACACTAACGGCATACCAACTAGCCATGTATAGAGGTA
>JAPYYV010003021.1:0-35000 GCA_030522625.1 Copidosoma aretas
CTTAATGGTAGACACGCAGTCACATACATGGTAACTGGTAAGCTGTATTGGTTGTGAGGTTCGGCTGAACATTGTGCGTGTCAGAAGTAAACTTGCAGAAGAAACACAAGTTTGCTCTTTTGAAAAGTAGAGTTTCTTGAATTTCCTCTTTTCAAAAGAGTAAATATCGTTTTTACTCTTTTCAAAAGAGTAAATATTATGTGTATTCATTTTTTAAGAGTAAATTGCAATTCAGACTGAATTTACTCTTTGTAAAGGAATGATTTTATTAATTTCCTCTTTTCAAAAGAGTAATTTGATGACTTTTCTCTTTTCAAAAGAGTAATTTTATGTTTTTTCTCTTTTTAAATAGAGAATGCTTCATTTCCTCTTTTAAAAAGAGTAAAAATAGGAATTTACTACTTTGAAAAGAGTAAATCAATGAAATTACTCTTTTCACCTCCAATTTTTACTCTTCACAAACAACCTGTACAAGTTTTAATATAATAGCCCAGATTTAAATTTTCGCATGAACCACCTTCATCAAATATTTACTTTCATAATTGTTTAAGAATAATTGAAAAATTCTGACTTAGATATAACGCATAATTTCTATCGTTATTAGACTTATAATTTTAAATTATATTTCACTTATTTTTCAAATTCTCATAGGTAAATCTACGTCTGCTTTGCCGGCTTAGCCAATTACAAAACTAATAAGAAGAGGCTTCAGTCACGTGACAATCAATCTTTCGAGATAGGTTAGGATTGGTCAATCAAAGTTTAACCATACTAATCACCTTAAAATCGTATAATTTTAAAATGTATTGGTGCCTTAATTAAAATATTACGTATGTTTGGAGGACACGGGTGTGGTTTGGCTTGTTCGTCATTTTGTTTGCATTGCATGATAGAGTTATTATTATTAAATAAACTAACGTTCCAATATACAATATAACAGTTTTGCAGACAAGGTTGTTAATTAACTTACCTTTTATCCATAGTATATTGCGCAACAAGGCCGAAAATAATTATTAACCCAGATGGTTTTTCCCTCCGCCAAAAGAACTAATTTATTCATGTTTCATCATTCTCCGTATTTAAACAACTTTTTATTCAATGTGTTTATTTTTACGTACTTTAAAACGTTATTGTAAACGTCAATAAATAGTTTTCTAATTTTCGGATGATTTAACTTTCGGAGAAATGATTCTTGGATAGCTTACCTTTCGCTTAACTGACTTTCGGTAAAACGAACCTTAGGAAAATTAGGCGTTCGGTAAATGGACCTTCTGGTAAATCTAGTTTTCGGATAAATAGATATTCGCTCATATGATTTTCGACCAATTTAACTCTTGATTATACGGTCATTGGTTTATTTAACATGCGGAAGACTAGTTTTCTTCTAAATGACATTCGGTTTTCCGAGCTTTGTTATTTGGGTTTTCGGTAAATGGAATCATCGGAAAAACGACAGCCCCTCGTTTCTTTAGCAGTCGCTCTGTACGCACGTGTTTAGCTTCTCTCCCCTCGTTTTTGTGTATCAAGTCCTTTTGTAGGAGATACGGTAAAAGTCCGTCTCCGTCAGTCCTTCTAAATAAAGTTCGTTTCCAGCATAACTCTCCGCCTCGTTATTTCTTGCGCCTCACACACACCAAAACCTTAACAGTAAGTTAGTATATCACAAAATAAAATTCTTGGTCTGCAGATTCATAGTATTTGTTCCATTATAAAATTTAATAGCAAATTTGTCTCTAATTATACAAAATAAACTTCGATTGCAAATCTATCATATTATTTTGATCTTTTTTTTTCTTGTAATCGCATACTACCCGAATTGTGTCTTTGTACTTTAATGAATACTGTTGCATAAAAAACCTTAATGCTAAAACTGCTGTTAAAGTCGATGCTGCCGTTGAAGGTTTGATAAGAGTAGTATTCGAATCATTCAAAATTAACACTGAAAACTGGTATTCCAGTATATTTAAACGGAATTTGACACTACACTAAAAAAAAAATTCGGTTTGTTAAAAAAAATTTTATTTCAATCAAATAAATTATTTATAATAATACCTTTAATTACATGTTTCATTTGAATTAAATAAATATATTTATTTGGATTAAATGAAACTTTGTTCATATCAAATATATGTATATTGGAATCTTTTACACCCGTGTTTCAAATGAGTAAATATTTATCATTTTTAAATAAATATGTATTCAGATTGAAGCAATATTCACTTGTCTAAAAAAAAATTAGTAATATTTAAATAAGTATTTGTTAGTAAAAACTAAATAGTTGTCAAGCATAAATTAATATTTATCAATTTCAAATGAATATTTAATAATTTTTGAGAAATATTTAATAATTAAAACACAGGTAAATTTTGATTGAATAAGATCTAATTGCGACGAATGAATATTTATTTGAATCGGTACATTTCATTCGAAAACTACAAAATATTTTTAAAACAATTTGTTTTTTATTAATAAATATTCATTGCATTTTTATAAATAATTATTTATATATTAGATATACATATATATTAACCATAAATGTGTGTTATATATTATATATATTATTCAATATATTATGTTAAACTTATTATCGAACAATTAGGTTATTATTAGTACATTATCTTTACATTAATCCCTAAACATTTATTTGTCTCAATGGCTATTATTGCAATCTACTTTAATAAGTGACAAATTAATTTTTATACGAGAAATTAGTCAAGTATATTATAATTAAATAATTAAGATGAATCAGAGCTGATGGAAAACTAAAAAAAACCGCGTTGGATGGGACGAACCCCAGTCTTCCACGTTAAACGCTAACACGTAGACCACTGACCTAAAACCTGCTGAGGCCATGAAAAAAAAAATCGATATAATAGCTGTAATGAAGTATAAAATTGATTCTAATAAACCATTTGTTTAAAAACTGTACTTTTTTTCTAACGAAAATAATATGTTTTTTTTCAAATAAATATTTATTCTGTATGATTATAAGAACTGATTATGATCATTACGTCTTTATTCGAGATTTTTTAAACCAACAGTCGTCTAGTGAAATGTGATATTTTAAATGACTTAAAAAACATTTCAATCAATCCTTATTGACATACATGTACAAAAAGGAGTATGTTTGTCCAATTCACCAAAATTGCTCCATAAGTGTATACAAACGTATTCACAAATAGAAAAGCCTAATTATTTCAAACTAATATTATCTTACTGTTTGCGCCGTTATAAAGTGATGGCGCAGGTAGCAAGTGTGAGATGCGCAGTGGAAGCTGTAAATTAGAGCTCTGTGGATCATGAATTTTCTTATTCGGGCTAATTTCCAGAGCTAGTTGGCCGTTGTGGGAATATTGAGTGAATTAATAATACAGTCAATTAAAAGTAAAACAACAGAATAGATTTATTGAGGATGAGACAGGTATTTACATGAAACGTGGATTAAAAGGTATTATTGTGAGGAATGCGCGTCTCGGAAAAAAGATAAAGATATAAATTTTAATAATCAGTTACGATACAGATTTGTGTTTGAAAACTAATACAGCTACTAAGGTAATAGTCACAGCTTACCCGTAGCTAGGTCGAGATGTCGAGAGAACGAGACAGAGGAATCGTAAAAACGCTGCATCTTAGCGATTTCAGCAGCCACGAGGAATGCTGCTCCGAAAACCAAAATGTTGACTCGCTGTTGAAGCCGAGCCCGACGTAACGTGAGAACACGCTCTCCCTAAAAGCCGTGTTAGCTTGGAGCTGGTACATGGTGAGCTGACCAGCTGTTGAGACTTCCCCAACGGAAGTGAGTGGCGCGGCGCTTGGCTCTCGCACGAGCCCAAACGCGGCGCAGGAGAGAGAAAGAGGAGAGCCGCCGCACACTCTCCTGGCGCTGATGAATATGACTCGTGTCTAGTTCACTAGTAGTAAGCGCGCTCTACTACTCTCTCCTCAGCGGACACGATTAATAACCACTGTTCGTTTTTCTGCCTCTTGTTCCTGAACTAAATAAGTTTACGCTAAAGTGTACCTTTTAAGCGTACCTATTATATATGACCCTCACAATAATTAGAGTATACATGATTGGAATACATATAATTACTCTCATAAGAGTATATTCTACTCAATACAAATGCATTAGTAATTTAAACGCTTTCTTTTAAATAATGTATTCGTTGCAATATTTGTAAAGATTCAAATCAAGTATAAGTTTGTAAAGAATACGGTTTACTCAAATAGAGACAATAATTTTATGAAATATTGCAAATAAATATTTAATTAATTTTCATGAATATTTATCATTTCGATTATTATTGATTTTTAAAACAATAAAAGCATATATTATTTGGAACAAATAAATCATTTATTAGGACGTTTTCTTATAAGGGATTTATTCGTGTTAAATAAATTATATCTTTCCTGATATACAAGTAAATAATTTATTTGTGGAAATGATATATTAATAATGCCAACAAAATAGTGATTTACGATATCTTTTGTTTGATTTAATAAATGCTTATTGAACTCTAATAAATATTTATCGCTGTATTGATTGATGTTTGAAGAACAATCGATATTTATTTGATTTAAATAAATATTATTACTCTTTAAAGAGCACATTTTATTCAAAACCAATAAATGATTTGTTCAAACGTATACTTATTAACTATTTATTCGTTACAAATAAATTATGTATTCCCTGACATTCAAGTATATCATTTGTTTGTAGATAATATGTGTTACTAATGCCAACAAAATAGTATTTCAAGGTAGTGTTCGTTAAATCAAATAAATATTTATTAAATTCCAATAAATATTTATTTCTTTATTAATGTTTTAAGAAACAATAAATATTTATTTTATTCAAATAAATATTATTACTCTTTCAAGAGCACATTTTATTTAAAACAAATAAATTATTTATTTGTTGTGAATAATTTATGTATTCCTTGTATTCCAACAAATACATTCAATTTTTAAATAAATATTTTTTCAACTGAAATAAATAAGTGACTTAATAAATTATTCTTCCCATTGTGATAAATATTTTATTGAATCAGCAAACGATTTATTTAATTTAAATAAACGAAATTCAAATAAATGCACTTATTTAAAATGACTAAATTTTTTTTTCAGTGTAGCAGTATATGAAGATCAATTCGAATCAATATTAAAAACTTCTATTGCAGACGATTTGATGAGAGTACGATGAATGTAAGATGAAAATCGATCAAAGTAACTCTAAGAACTATTGCTAACAAGGTCGATTTGAATTGAGAATGACAAAACCAGCGTCAGGTTAAATTAAACAAATACCAAAAACTACATAAAAGTTGATAGGCTAAAAATGAATAAAAGTGATATTTTAATCTACTAAAAACTGATATTGGCAATTTTCATATAAAAAAATTTATTATTTAATTTTCCCTTCAGGTACATTGTCCACAAATATTAGACATGAATCTTCTCTTTTTCTATACAAACGAAAGTCGACGGGGATAGATTCCATTAAAAATTTGTGATGACGTCATAGTGCAATGGATTTTACATCGGTTTTCACTGCACTATGACATCATACAATCTCCACTTTCGACTTTCGAACCATTCTGCCTCCATCAGATTGTTTAAAATAGAGGAAAAACACGCGTCCAATATTTTTTGATAATCTATTTGACGGACCGAACAATTTTTTATGCAAATTGCCATTACAGTTGATTTAATAGTTGTAATTCCAAATTTAAAAACATTAATAATAACGTTATAGTCTGTACAAAAAATATAATAATTTTCTGATTACATTTGAATTTTATTAAATCAAATTATTTTCAATCTGTTCTTATTATCATCAACATTATAATTATAGTCAAATAATAAAAACGATAATGAATAATATAAAAGGCAATTCAAATTACTACTGCAGAGTACTTTTAAAATTGATTAAATTATAGATATTAATGGCACTGCTAACAAATAAGAATACTCTGAATTATCTGAAAAGTGATGTTAAATTGGATTGGTTCACATTAGTTTAAGTATAAATAAATCAGATTCAACCACAAAGTTTGTTGTCTGTTTCAGTTCAATCAATAAGACATTATTAGCTTTCGGATCCTGCGGCCCGAGTGTAAGAGCCCAAAGTCATAGTCATTTTATCATTTATACAAATTAAAGATAAAATGCTATTAGTTTCAAATAATTAATTCTGGTACAGGACGATCTACGGAAAGTATGCGTACTGAAAATAAATTTTTTTATATTATAGATTTTTTTTTATTCTAACGAAGATAATTGGCCCGGGAGTCGATTTGTTTATATTTCGAATTGGATCGACTTCCATCGCTTTCAATTAATATTTTTTTATTACTTTTAGTCGACTTTTATAGCTTTTCATTGTAAAATTCGTTGGTAGATTCTGACTTAAAGTCCATGAAATCTTTTTCTATCTATTTTTATAGATTTCTGCGCGAAGGGGATATGTCAATGATAAGTTTTTCTAAACAATTATATGATAATACTATTGCTTTCCAGTTTGATATACGTGGATATCAAAAAACTATAGAAACATTACAAAATTCAGACATTTATAAGAGATTGGTTGTATTATTCTTTGTATGTATCATGTTATGGAACTCCCCTTTGTCAAGAAAACATTTGACAGTAGGCTTTCGTCTACACTGGCTTGCCGAAGTTTACAAATGCTGCACTCACCTTTGGTTTCTAAGATATGGTATAATGAAAATATTTTTATGAAATCTTACATCGTCGTATGTTATGGTTAATTTATAATCTGAAATGGATGTCATCCTAAAAAGAATGACGTATGAAATCTGTTCGGCGGAGCATCCCGTAATGGAATTCATGAATCTTTCTGATTGCACAAAACGTTTCAATAGTATATTACGCACCTAGGGAGAAGTAAGGAATGCTCTAGATCACACGTGTATTGTCACCCGAGGCGAAGCCGACGGTGTCAAACGTGCGATCTGAGCATTTTTTATTTCCTCCCGTGGTGCGTTTACGATTTTTCACCAATCCCGCGCCGGGAGGTGGAATTTTCGTTCCACGATGCGAGACGAAAGTTTATACTTTCGGCGCAGTATGGTGGAAAATACGTATTTAAGGTGGCTCTTCAGAGCTGTACTATGCATTTGCGTGACATCGGACTATCACACCTAAAAACATCGGGTAACGGACTCGCTAGCAAACGCTGGCACATGCTTTAAGCATAGGCTGTTAAAGTTTTTTTTTCATTTTTGTAAATATCTTTAAAAATTCAATGGTGATTTGACTTTTTTAAAGTACTGATTCGTTCAGTGGAAAACAAGCTTCCTTGTGTTTTATTTTTTCTGATCTCCCGTTTTTCGTGCAGTATTTCATGCACATAATTGCATGGATTCATATGTTTGCCTTAAAAGCCCATGTTGAGAGGTGAAATTTTAAGGGCTCTTTCTAAGTTTAGTTTACATCCCCCGTGTTTCATTCACTGAAGAGCCACCATAAATGACATAAAAGTTAATATTACCCAGAAGTCGGATTGCATAAAAGTTCACTAAAAAAGTTCAAATTTGGCAAAATTACTTATGTAAAATTATCAGTATCAATCAGCTCCTTAATCATTAGTCGAAACTTAAATAGGCCTCACAAAACGATTTCCAAATTGAACTGGCTAAAGAAGTAGTGAAAAAAATTATTAATGATGTGTAAGAGTGATTATAAATTTGATTTTTGTATTGTGTATGAAAATAATTTAATTCAATCTGTTCACATTTACAGACAGTGTTTGTGTTACGCAATTAAATTTCAAACAATTATCAAATTATTATTCATCAGAAATGATACCATTTTATTATTCAACAGATCCAAGACGAGTTTTACATATAAAAATTCGATTCATACACTGAAAAGTAACCTCTTTCAATATAAATAGTCATAAGACAATTAACAAAACATAGGCACCATTTACCGACTTCAGCGCAACTTCGTCCAGTGGTGGGAGTTTAAAGACGATATTTTCTTTTTCATTGGCAGCATATCTCTTGTTAGACGGTAAAATATTTCCTTCTTAAAATCATCAATTAAAACCGATTGAAGGCGATAGAATTTTAATCAGTTTTAATCAATTGCAATAAGCTCATTCGACTGCTTTCATAAGTCGATAGAAATTTAATCGGTTTCAATCAATTTTGTATTTTTATATCACTTAAAAGTAATTATCAGCATTCAATTTAATCGCATTTATTTCATATTAATGCAAGTAAAATCATTAACATGTTTCAATGAAAGTTATGGACTAAAAATTATTCAACTTTAATTGCCTTTTTATCGAATTGTTGTTAAATTTTTTTTTATGCGAGAAGTCAATCTATTTTAATCGCGAATATACATACTTCACTTTTAATCGACTTTAACTGCAGTATATTTTATGATGATTTCTATACACTTTAATCGATACTTTTACTAGATATTTAAAGTGTATTTTAATGTAATTTTTCACACATGAAATTAATCGACTTCAATCGCCTATTCATCAAATTGTATTTCAAATGTTTTTTTATGCTAGAAGACAATCGACTTCTATCGCGAATACTATTATTCCACTTTTAATCAACTTTAGAGGCAATATCAAAGAAAATCTCTTTACGCTTTAGCAAACAGTTTTACTTAATTCTTTAAGTTTAATTTTCGGAAAAAATTCATCTTATTTAATCTCCCTTTTTCTCAATTATTATTTTAATTTTTGTAGTTGTTGTCAGGCATACAATAACTTAGACGTCAGGGACCTAAAAATATGGAAAGCGGCAGATTTTTGGCTTGGTAAAGTTTTTTTGCAGAAATAGGTTCAGTCAAGTGTCAACTATAATACATTAAGTTTGCTGAACTAAACTCCGTCCGCTCCATTTTTTAAATTAATAGTTGCTAAAAAGAATTCTTTTTTTATGGTTTTTCCGTGATATCTCGTCTCAGGTGCATTTATCAATTAATATACATATTATAAACTTTGTAGAGGACTCAATCACCTACAAAATGAGACCTGCTGCGATACTTCAAGTGCAATAAATTGTTTTTCTGCAAATAGCGTTTCAAGTCGAATAACGCGTTTTTTCGACATTTAATATTTTAAGAATAAAAATATATCCAATCCTAAAATTCTAAGAATATATTGGTATGACTGTTATAAATTAGTGTAATCAATTTCAGAACAATCGCTTCTAATTTTTTGGAGTAATGAACGGTCGAAATTGTTAAAAGGGCTTAGTTGCACAATGCACCACGCTCCCTGTGGCTATTCGATTTCCATCAAACCTGGCTACAAAATTCTAAAAACTATTTGAATTTACTATCCCGTTAGAATTTTTAAAAAAAGGTCAATTTTTACAGATTTTATAACGATTTTTTTGAAAATTTGAGTTTTAAGCAGACGTATAAAACTATATTACTCTTCGTAGAATCCATAATAATGATTCTCGATCACGGGAAAATCAGGAAAAAAAATTTTTCTTAGTAATTGTTAATTTAAAAAATGAAGTGGGATTTCGTAAACTTGAGGTATTATATTTGATTAAACCCATTTCTACAAAAAAACTCCACCGAGCCGAAAAACAGCCTTCATTTTTCTTTGACGTCCAAGCTGCAAGCTAAATAACAAATAATAACCTATAGCTTAGATTATATTTGAATGAGTTTCAATGCTGATTAGTAACGAAAGATCTTATTGATCATAACTTAACACAAATTTTACACAATATACTGTAATATATATGTCCTTATAGGTAAAGGCTTTGCAAATACTATATCCGTGTCACATTTATCAAAAACCTTTGGCAAATTGAGAAGAGAAAAGATGGAATCGCATTTCGATGGCAAAACCAATGTATCCGATAAATCAAGATCAAAAATCGGAAGTGACACCGACGATTTTGAGAACTCTTAAAACCATATTACCTTTAAAAAATTTTTTTTATTTGTTTGATGTATGAAATTATGATGATACATGATATATGACATATATTAAATAATTCTATTTAAGTTTTTAAAATTTTCTAAATTTGCAGTCATTGATATTTTGTGTGATAAACATAATTAAAGTATTTTATATCCATTCAAAATCAAGTTATCTTGAACTGGTGCCACTAACATTTTTTTCGTTTTTAGTGTAAAAAAAGTATAAAAGTCGATTAAAAAAGTTATAATTTTCGGACAGGATTTAGTCGAATACTCTTATTTGACATTCAAGTCGATGAACATTTTATTACTCTGCGACTGATTAAAAGCGATTGTGATTCATTCATATTTTTGGTATTAAGACTGATTGATCTGGTTACAGATTGGAATCAGTTTCAATCGTTTGTAATCGAACTCATTCTATAGATTGTAATTGACGCTTAAGACTCTATCGCTTTCAATTGTATAATTCATTGACAGACTTCGATTCAAAGTCGATTGAATTTTGTTCTGTCGATTTTAATTGATTCTTTTGAGCAGGGAATCCTTTATTAAGAACAGCTTTTCCAATATAACTTTGATCAATTCTTTGAGTTACACGAAAAAGTTAAGAGAGTACACATATTCACCCCTTAAGTAATACAACACTTTATCTACGAGATGAAAAAATTAAATATGATTTCCATACGCAGCGGGACATTTTGACAATTATTAGTCTAGTACATAAGTTTTCTTTGAAACGTAAAACTAAATCTCCCTTACAAGATAATGGTATATATCAGCTACACATGCAGATTTAACATTGTGCAACCGATTTCTAGAAAGAGCGTGCATGTATGTCCAGTTTGAGAACAGGGATTCGAGGAGAGCCGTTGAGGCTGGTAAAGTCATTATTCTTACTACAAACATTGACAAATCACTCAATTTGCGTCCGACGTATTTCCAATATGCAACGGGATCGCTGCATGCTTCAGCGTAAGACAGAAAATCGTCTTTAGTTACAAGATACGTGGCGTACTTTTCTTTTATTTGGTCGTTCATATTTTCGTTTAAAAAGTCTTCCGCAACCATTCTTCGAGCTTCATCAAGTTTTTCCCCCTTATATTTGTGGTGAAGCAAGTGCGCAGCGTAAGCTACAGGCCATATAGCTTTATCCTGTCGGTCACGCAATACGATCTGGTGATTTTCTGAGGATAACGATAAGTTAAGCCATAGTTCTGTGGAATCAGCAACGTTTCTTTCTAGACTTTGACACTTGCTTATCAGTTTACAAATTGGTCTTAATAAATCAACGACATTTAATATTTTCTTTCGAATTCGGCGCTTAATATATATTATTTACGACATTAACGTTAACATCCACGTCCTCTTCTATACATATATTTCTCAAGATGTTGATGTTTTTGAGGATACTCGCAGAAGAGTCTCGGATGTAACAGGAACGTGTGTAAACCAAGGATTTCAATTTAGTCCCCTTCCGTCCAATCAAAATCGCTTGAAGTTTACTGTCTTTAAAGGTATGCACAATTTCCCGCATTTTATTAACAGTCTCGTTAGGAATAAGTTATTTTAGTAACAAATTGCCACTGTGACTAGAGCATGTTGTCTTAAGTAAGGGACACCTTCAGTCGTCTGTGCAAGTCGAGCTCCTCGTACTATTTTAGCATCATTATCAGTAATGATACCAAAAACGTTAGTCTTGTACATCTCTTTTGCTTTTTTAATAGCATCATTAATCTTGATAGAAAGATTTTCTCCATCTTCCGCCTCTGTAGAAACATCAAAAAAAGTCAAAAAGGTCTGTGGGACATTTATGTTACGAAGAAAGAATACTAAATATTTCTGATTATTGCTCTTGTTCTTCCATCCGTCTACTAAAAATACACTGTCAGTATTCTTCAGAATCCGTTTTTTTTTTTTTTCAACAACTTCTACGTATGATTTATTCAAAACCGTCGTTGAAAAATGATTCCGACCAGGAGGCTTACAACTACATTCACACTTCTGTAGAGCCTCTGTTAATTCAATTAATATTTGTTCTTGATCTGCTTGAAAGGGCTATTCGCAGTTATAACAAAATTAGCCAGAAGTACATGTTACTCGTCTATCAACTCCTTTGTGTCACAATCCTTTGCCATGTTTCCATCCTAAAATAATACAAAATTATTCATTGCAATGTCTTACGTACTAAAATTATATTATGACCAACTAGCTAACAATATGTAGTAGGAAATGCGCACAAAAAGGTAGCTGGAAAAGTGAGAAGAATGAGGTAATTTAAAATTGGACGCAAAAAAAGATAAGTCTGAATTCTAAGCAAAGAAAAGTCAACTCCAGGTGAGGGGCTGTGCGTACACCATACATCTCTAAAATAGGGAACGGTGGGTTCACTAAGAAGTAATTAACAGCCTGCAAGAGAAGGGGGGGGGGGGTGGCTTCCCAAATAGCATAGAGAGTATTGTATGTAGTCAATAAGAATTCCAGAAGAATTTTTTTTTCCAAAAAGTAATCAAGAAAAATACTTATTTTTTTCTAAGTATACTTGAATGTCCGCTTTATTAGAATTCCTAACGAAGTTTTTTTTACCGAACAAAGATTACCAATATTACTATATACAATTTAAAAGAACATAATAATAATAATTTTTGTATAATGAAATTGATTTGAAGTATATTCTCATCACCTAAATTCATTTGAAATATCCAAAATAATAGTAAAATAAAAAAAAAAACTGTCGAACATAGGGCACGAACCAGGCACGCCAGATTGAGAAGCAAGTATCTTCTCGGCTTGATGAAAGAGGATTACATACTTGGCTTATAATTTGTATCCATTTAAGGTGGAAGTATCACGTACCTAATTTCGTTTATGTTACTTCAACTGTATCAAAAATTAAATTTTTTTTCTTTAATCAACCAACTCAATAGAAATATTTAAATATTTAGAAAATAATTTATTTTTCCTTTATCTTACTTTTGAAATCTCAATTAATGTTGTTTAATATTAAGGTTACTTTTATAACATATTTTGATGTAATATTTCGTTAGCAAATCATTCAGTAAATACATAAGCAATCATTTTAACTATTCGTCTACTATTTAATTGTAAGTAACGAAAAATAAGTACAGTATATTTGCACCATGCATGTACGTTAATATTTCCTTACCCGATTTCTTATAGCATCTTAAATATTGTTTGTGTGATGTAAGATCGCCTTAAATATTCTTTAAATCGTAAAGCAAGTCATCACTTTAATTCTACAGTAATATAGAAGATTACTCAAAGAATACTAAAAGTATACTTTGTTTAATGTTCTTTAAATCGTAAAGCAAGTCATCACTTTAATTCTAAAGTAATATAGAACATTACTCAAAAAATACTCAAAGTATCCATTGTTTAATGTTTATAAGAATTCTTTTTGACTTCTCTTTGATCAGTATAATAATTGTTAAAGAAAACTTTTGATGCGGACATTCACGTATTCTCAAAGAATTATTCTACCTAAAAAATCTGCTTATTGAGTTAGTACATAAGCTACATTGTCCATTACTGTTCAAGATTTTTGAATTTTGGGCATACCTTAGGGAACATACAATTTTTAGAGTATCTTAATTTTTTTTTTTTCAAGTATCTTGGTTTGTATCTAGGATACTTTTTTGACAGTATCTAGTATCTATTGTATCTGATATTCTAAGATACTACAAATATTATAGAGGAGAAAAAATTTGGAATGTACATGGAATTTTTTTTGTTAGATCGATCGAATTATTTATTAATATTATTGTCTTGCTAACCCCTAAATTTTTGTTTTTAATCATACGAAAAACCATTATTGTTGAAAATTTATAAGAGATACATATAAATATTAAATTTCATTAATAAATAACCATTTTGATGTATTTTTCCCATTTTAGCGTAATTTCCAGTATCTTGAAAGTATCTAATACGTATTTAAAGATCCTTGTGCCCATACTCAAATACTTTTCCAAAATCAAGTATCTTACTTGAACTTAAATAATTTGTTTCCAAAAGTATCTGTATCTTATCTAAGATAGTTTTCATTTAGTATCTCACAAAAAACTGACGCATATACACAACAATAATTTTCTTTAGTAAGTGTAATCTTATTTTCAACATTTAAAATGTTATAATATAATAATAGTTTTTCGTACATATTCACAAATCAATGAAATAATAACACAGAAGTACTTGGAATTCTTCTCATATGAATATAATTATAAAATTGATGTAAACTCCCAAGCACTTGCTCCTTTGTCGTACTGAATAGTAGAGGACATCAAACAATAAAACTCGGTTATAGGTTAAACAGTCATGCTCCTGTAACCGAGTCTTTTTTTTTGATGTCCTCTACTATTGAATATAATTATGATTTTAATGTAGGATTTTACGTATAATTAATGTAACAAGGTGACACATTTCTCTAAAAAATTACTTTTTAAATAGCTGACAGTAAAATGTGTGATTAACAAAGGGTTGCAATAATGTATCACGATTTTACTGATATTTTGATTATGCAATAGCTGTAACATAAATTTTGTATTTTAAAAACTACTTAAAACAAAAATTATTGTTTAATATACTCAAACTATGATAAAGATACTTTATGCATGGAAAAAGGGATTGATGTCCGCACAATAGATACTTTCACACATAATTTATAAACATGTGGGATCGTAGAATGTTTTTTAATTTGAGTAGGTGATTATTGATTTAGTTCCTTATCTATAAATTAATAGAAATCATTTTATTGAAATCATAATTATTATCATTATTATTACGATTATACATAATAAATATTAATTATATTTATACAAATACTTTATTATTTCTACTTTGCAAGTGCAACAAAAAAAAAGGATTCTAAATTATTTTTATTTGTTTGTTGTCCACTAAAACAGTTTAAAATTATCAGCATTTTAACTGCACGAAAAAAGAAAAATGTCAAATTGTCCTTTGCAAAAGGTCACGTGATAATGAGGGGGGGGGGGGGGGGGAGGAAAGACCAGTATACCCAATCTAACCACGCAAGGGATAGTGCAAAGTGTGCACATTATCTTGTGTTCGAACCTAATCCAACAGTCGGAGCAGTTGTTTGTTTACTTCCGCTGATAGATCCCGGCAAATTAAAAGTTTAAGTCAAGCGAGTGCATCTAGTGTGTATGAAGGTAAGTGTATAGTTGTTCATGTAAAATATATGCAAACCAAAGCACTTCATGCCCGAGCAAGTCAGGGATGCCACTGAGAAAAACGAGTGCTTCTAAAATGAGAAATAGAATTGTTGTGTGAGCTTGATATGGCAGAGCCCATTATTTAGTTGATCGAAGAAAAGGACGTATAGCCGCATCAATGTGCATCGCCGATGTACAATATTGTAACTGATGATGACGTACGTCCTGTGAACGACGGGAAATCAGAATGGCTACCTTCAATTTGTTCTAGTTGCAGATGCTTTTTTCTAAAAAATTATACGCAAGGGGATGTGAAAGTAGATTTTCAATTGAAACTTCGCGCTATCAGTAGTCCAGTCAATGAGCCGTAAAGTCTGGATAAATGATGGAACAGCTCCAATTCCAAGAACTCTTATTTCTACGTGTTCCTTATATATTTAGGAAAATTTAAAACCACTGAAATCTACCTATTTCTAAAAAATAAAAAAAATAATTGACATTCTTGATAAATAAATTGGAAAATTATTTAAATTTTGAGAATCAAAAATTTTTTAAGCTTCTTGGGTTTATTTTACCATGAAATTTTTTACGTATTTTATTCGACAAGCTCTTTGGTTTGGCTGGAAAAAATTAAAATTATTTTATTCTATTGATAATTAGATATGTTAAGAGTTCATTTTACCAATTTTTTCTGCAAAATGTAAGCACTTGTCAAATAAAATACATAAGACCTTTTATACTTTAACTGAACCAAAGAAGCTTAAAAAATTATTTGCTTATCATAATTGTAATAATGCAATTTGTTTACAAAAAATATTAATAATTTTTTCATTTTTTACAGCCATGTCGATGTTAGGGTTGATTAATTTTCCTAGAGGTCTAAGGAAAACGTACAAGCAAGTATTTTTAAAATAGGAACTGTTCTACCTCTTTGCCAGATTTTACCTTATTTCCGGGTTATTTACTGTACTACAGCCTTTATCGGTACCTATACCGCTTTTTATCGTTAATTAAAAAGCGAATGCAAAATCAGAAATATCCCAGACCATATTCTCCAGATATAATCATCAACTATTACTGTAAAAAGTTTAGAGCTTATGAGGAAGTCTCCATTTATTTTTCACTTTTCAAGTTCCTAAAAGAGCAACATATAATTTTCACAATACACCACTCCAATAATTTTATTTTAACTAGGGGGCAACGCCCCCTGCGCGCTATGCGCGCCAACCCCCGTTGTTTGGTCAAAAATTTATCTTCATAAGTTTAAATTTAGTTTTTAACAATTAAAATCAATTTATGTTCATTTTTCAAAATTTCATTCTCAAATTTACCCGCTCTCAGTTAGTCTCGACTAATCACATTACGAATGAAATGGCTTCAGTCACATGACAATCAATCTTTTAATGTAGGATTGTAGACACTGAGTAGTATGAAAACTACCCAGCAGACTCGATTCAGGTCTGGACACGTACTTTTTTACTGCTTTTTTATTTTAAAAATCGATTTTTGAAAGAGATTTACGAATTCTTTTAATATTTTCTTGGCAAAGATTTTCTGAAAGGAGTAGCGAGTAAGCAAAAGATTAAAAATAATGTCAGGTATTTTTCAGAATCGAAGGCTCTACAAAAGTGCCCGCTGCGGCAAAGTCGTAACTCACACCGGCAAGCTAGTTCGGGCCACTAAACCTGATTTTTTCATGAGATTCGTGTTTTTCGCCCTTATCTTGTAAATGACAAGAGCTACAGAAGAAATCTGAAATACAAACTTGTAGAAAATCTAATTATCTACAAAAAAGGTATGATGCTTCGAATCGCTAAGATCCATATTTGGCAAGATATTGAGCCTTGAATTTATTGTTCTGTGATAATTTTGCTGAGCATTGACTCAAACTTAGTAAAATATTGTTTGCTTTCAGGCTCAATATCTCGTCAAATATTGATCTTAGCGATTTCAGGCAGAATACCTTTTTTGTAGATAATTAGATTTTCTACAAGTTTGTTGCTGAAATATTTTCTGTAGCTCTTGTCATTTACAAGATAAATGCGAAAAACGCGAATCTCATGAAAAAATCAGGTTTAGTAGCCCGTACTAGCTCGCCGGTGTAAGCTACGACTTTGCCGTAATGGGCATTTTTGTAGAGCCTTTAATTTTGAGAAATATCTGTCTATGGTCGAGGCGATGTCATGAACTGCCGCTGAGCTGTACAAATTTAAAGATAAAACATCTGAGTTCACGTGTATTTTAAATGGGAAATCTTTCTGCGCCTTGGTCCAGCACTTGATATTGATATTAAGGGCTAAAACTTTCAGGGAATTCTTTGAGCGGTATTTTCAACAAAATTTCACAATGGGACCGAAAAAAGAAATGTTCGAAAAAATGTACCCTAATATATATACAGACACATAAATATTTATATGCAAGATTATTTTTTAACGTACAAACTTTTTTTTTAATTAAACATTTGTTTTACCAGAAAAAGACACAAAGGACATTTGTAAAACAGTGACGGACTGATGGGTGAGGTTAGGAACGTCTATACCCTATATTAAAGCAACTTACTAGGTAATGGAGGAAAAGTTATTTGTCTACGTAATACGATCACTTCTACTATTTATAAAGATCTGTTTGTGGCTATAATTTTCTAAAAATATCTTTAAAAATAATGGAGATGTCCTTACCAAAATATCATGAAGACTTATCTGCAGACATTCCTGCAGACTTTCCTGCATGCAGTATATTGCCCCTGAATCCTGCAAACTGAGCTGCAAACATTCCTGCAGACTAGGCTGTCTCAGATTTTCAAAAAAGAAAGTTGTCTCCAAATCTAATTGATTGATGGTATAACAGACATATTTGGTGCTACCATCCGGATGATAACACCAAATATGGCTATTGTACCGTCAATTAAATAGATTTGGACACAACTTTTCATCTTGAAAATCTGAAACAGCCCAGTCTGCAGGAATTTCTGCAGCTCTGTCTACAGGATTTAGGGGCAATATTGAGATTATGCCCCTTACACGTGAACACGGTAGTATATATAGCTATCTCGCGGAAGTTTACTACAGGCCTTATGGGAATAATTCGGTTTGTATTTTTTTTCGTTGTAAAAAAGACGTTGATGATAAAAAGTGATTTGTGAGAATGTTTCTAACAATATGAGAGTTATGTTGCTTTTTTTTTTCTTGGATTAAATCATTTATAAAGGCCGAGAACCGTGTTTTGACATTACAGAGTGCAGTTAACCTTAGATTAAGCTACGTATATGTGAGCAGCTCTTGTAGAGAAGAGATGTGTGAGTATCAGCTGCTACTGCTGCTTGAGGTTACCAAACAGCTGAAAGTAGGGTTAACTGCACTTCGTATACGTTTGAAACGCTGATCTCAGCCTTAATGAACAATTTCATGGAAAAAAAAATAGCAACACAATTCTCATGATGTTAGAAACATTCACATATACAACTTTTCACCATCAACATTGTTTTCACTACGAAAAAAAATATAAACCGGACCTTTCCCATAAGGCCTGTAGTAATCTTCCGCGAGATAGCTATATATAGGGCGTGGTCACGTGGGAGGGGCATGATCCCAATATATGCTGGAAAGTATGCAGGTAGTCTGCACAAATTGCTGCAGTTATGTCTGCAGGATATTTTGGTAAGGGCGATGTTCACAAAAAACCAAACTTGAAAGACATATAGTTATATGGGCAAGTGTAGACTAGTGGGAGACAATACAAATTTTTAAAAGCTAGTAACGTGGTTGTGTGAGAAGTTTTTTTAACTATTTTCAGACGTATTCAAGTATTTGAAAGTAGATAAATTTTTTAACTATAGTACATGTGGAATAATTAGGTCTTGCGCAGTAATTGGTTCATTTATCGGTAAGTGAAGTTGACACCGTATAATTTTTTCCATTTAGTTGTTGTAAATTAAAAATGGATTCAAAGCCATATTCTATAACAGTTATGATACCGCTCTATAGTTAAGCAATACTTTCACTACTGTGTAGCCGTGTCGTCTTTTATAATCTATGTTGTTTACTATATGTACTATAAAAGTGCCTGTGTCTAAATGTGCAGGTCCACGTACATAAATATACATAAATATTCATATATATATATATATATATATATATATATATATAATGGGTCATTCTACCAAAAAGGTCTACTTCAGAGGCTGAAATGGATAAAGACTCAAAAGGAATTTTTAATTTTTGTAATGTTTTTTTTTTGTATTTGTTGTAATTAAAGTAAGTCAGAATTTTTTGAGCCCTGCTGGATCTGCTCTTAAAAAAATTTTACAGCAGAAATACATCAAATTGGCCGCAGTGGGTACCGTCACGAGGTCTCAAAAATGCCTTGGAATCGAAATTTCAACTTATGTAGTGAAAATATAAATTCGTCTTTACACCTGTACGATATTCTTATGATCTCAATTCATGAACTTCACTGTTTAAGTCCATTATCAAATACTCCGCGAAGATGTAGTACGATTTTTGCCAAAACATGTGCGTTACGGGCTCGAAAAATCATCTTAACATCATAATTACAACATTAACACTGAAAATCCAACTTCGCTTTTGCACCTGTATAATGAATTTATCACCTACTGTTGTATACTACACTATCCGAGTGGATATCCGAACACCCCGCGAACATACAGTGCTCTTTGTGCGTAAAAGAAGCGTTGCGGGCTTTTATAAAATCAACTTAAAATCAATATTACGACCTTCTCTATCAAACTTTAACATGACCGTTGCACTTACATGAAGAACTTTCCACCCTCTATCATATAAAACATCAGTCAAGTCGATCCGACAACTCTATGGAAAGATACAGTGCGTTTTGTATCGTTACGGCGAGCGTTAGGGGCTCTTAGCAAAAAAAAAGAGCGTTACGGGCTCTTACAACATCGTCAAAAAACCGCGATTGCGGCGCTACAAGTAAGAATTAGACTTCGCCCTTGCACTTGTATCAAGAACATTTTACCTACTATCGTATGCTACATTAGTCGAGTCAATGCGACAACTCCACGCGTAGATAGAACAGATTCTTTAGCGTTACGGGCTCTTAGTTCTAATTTTGGGGAGACTGAATTCACGACTTCGCAAGACTCTAGCTCTGGATGGTCAAAATGAAAAATATTAAAAAAATTTCTGCAAGTAACTTAACATCGTAGAATACAAAGCACCTGAATTGAAGTGCCCAAGTTCAACGGTATGAATGTGCGAGAGCATTTTCTGCGTTCATGTCAAATTTGATTTTGGTCCCGCAACTTTAAAGGCATCCTAGTATTGGATGAAATCTTTTTTGGCTCTAGAAAGTATATAAACATGTTGCTTGCGCAAATAAATTTTTAATAATATGCTGCATAAAAATAAAAAAGCCTTATGCAGCCTCCAGGTGTCGTCAAATGTGAGATAATGTAAACGGGTCACGAGCCCGTTACGCTAATTTAGAGCCTTTTAAACGTCTAGAACTAAAAAAGTACATTTTAATGTTCTGATTTTCTGTTACACGGTCTGTAAAAAAACAGTCGTTATTATTTAGAAAAGTTTTCGGATCGAAAGCTCCTTTCGTGACGTCGTAATCAACTGGGACATGTAGTAGACCTTTATTGGTGGAATGACCCACATATATATTAATATATATCTTATTATATATACAGTTGTCAGGACTGTAATATCCTTCTTACCCCCTCTTTTCCGCTCATTCTTCTCGCCACCCCCTCAAATCACGGAAGTATTCTTTTGTTTTTTACGTGTTCTTGACGATCGTCATTTGTCACCTGGCCTCCCTCGCCTACCCATACTTTTAAATAACCCCCTTTCAGGCCCCCCCTTACCAACCTCTTACCACCCTCCTTTCCTACCCCTTACTACCCTTAGGGAGTTAGAAATTTTTTCAGATCTTACTATGTATATATAGTTGTAAGGACTTCTATTTTCTCCACCCCCTCTTTTCCCCCCTAAATTCGCTTGTTTTCTTCGTGATTTAACGTGAAACAATATTTTTTTCCTCTTAGGAGCTGTGTTTTCTAATTTTATGCAAAAAATTAATCATATCAATTATCTATTCAATGTTTTATGATGATTCTCCACTTCCCCTTACGGTTATCATCCTAAAGCGCTTTTTTTAAGTGGTTCCCTGATTCCTCTTCCTAACATCAACACTTTTACCATAAAAATTAATTTAATATATATATTTTGATTACATAAAATAATATTTAGGTTTGTTGTGATATTAAGGTTAATGGGCCACATCAGATTTTCTAAATTTCTACTTTAATATTAGAAACTTTTTTTGAAAAGACTTTAGCAACGTCATAAAACTTTTATTTGTATTATGTATATCATTTACTATTTACTATAAAATAATAAATTAAAGTCTTGTACAGGAAATGTTTTTCCTGATCCTCCTGGACCATGAATAAAAAAAATTTTATCAGTACCATTACAAAATATTTTAAAATATGTTTTAGTGTTTTGTTTAATTTCCCATGTGTATCATCGAACATTTTTTTACATAACTCAATTTCCTTATCATCGTTATTTACATCTGAAATAAGAGTCTCTGGAACAGGTAGATTGAAATTTTGATGACATTTACTTTCTAATTTAAACCTTTCACTTAATTTTTTGTATTTATGGTAATGTATTCTGTAAACTTTCTTTTAAACATTTTCCAGATTTTATAACTTTCAATATTTTCTGCAAGTAAAAACCATGCGAAAAATTTATTCAATTGATTTAGTAACATAACAAAGCTAGCTTCTTCAAAAACAGTCCAAATATATAGATCGTATTCAATGAAACCCATGCAAATTGCAGTTGCTTTAAAAGTTGTGTATGTTTTACCGTCATATACTTTTAATATTCAGAAGATGTACAACCATGTTTTTATTAACATTATTTACATTTAAAATCTTTCTTGGTCTTTCGGAGAAATAACATACAATCTACCTATTGCAGTATCTTCTCTGGAACTTTTTTTTCTTCAATTTTTCAATTGTTTTATTTAAATTATAATATTCTAGAATATTTATGTATTTTAAATTATGAGCAAATTCATGTGTTTTTTTTCATTCAAAACATTCTGTAAGTTGTGTATTGTAACTATTTAAAGATTTAGAAATTTGGATTTCATCGAAAACTATACTATGTTTATTTTCAAGATGTACTAGTAAATTTACTACACAATGACTTCCATCGCAAATAGGATATTCTTGTTATCTCCAAGTTGCTTCCAATGGACTTAGATATCGTGCATTAACGTATCGCTTAATTTCATCATATACTTAATTTTCGCAATTTATATCTTTTTGTCTTTTACAAAATGCTCCATCGTTTCCTTTTAAAATATAGTTGCATATGTATCTTATGCTTTGTATTGATGCACAGTATTCAACGTTTATGTGACATTTGTATTCCATTATTAAAAACTTATTGTATGGTCCAGACAATTAAGTTGTAGAAAAAAATTTTTTCTTTACTATTTTGAATTCTGTATCTATTTTTGTCTGCCACATTGTTTTTTCTTCTATGTCATGTAGTTTATTCTTCTGTTTCTGTTTCTACATTTACGAAGATCTATTGAAAAATTTCCAGACAAATTTTGTGATTTTTTTTTAACCATAGACGATATAAATTGTAAGTACCATGGAGCATTAATTTAATTACTGATTTTCTTAATGTTTTATCATTTAAATGAATTTTGACAGGAATAAAATTATCAACAACATCAGAAGCTATTATTTTACTATCAGTATTCAATGTTACTAATATAAAAGCATGTGGCAATTCTCTTTTTTGAAATTAAATAGTTTAAACGTAAGATATGATTTAGATGAATAATTGGTTTTTTGTAATATCATCCAAAACTAATTGTGATTCCGTATGAAACAATCAGACTGTTATATTTAATAGATCATTTGGTAAAGTGTTGTTTGGAAAATTTTTTAATAAATCTTTAATCTATTTCTATTTTGAATTACACGTGACAGTTATAAACAAATCCTGTTTACTGCATTCTCTCATAATAGCCATTGCATCTTGATAATGCTGTTGCATATATCAAGGTCAACCTATATACGTTGAAGTTAAAATAAAAAGGTTTCCGACCTCTTCTTTTTGTTCAAAATTTTGTGTAACGTTAATTGCACTATTTATAACATGATCCAATAATCCCTGGTAACATTCAATACGTAAATGATTATGATGATTATCTAAATAGTTCATACGATTATTTTCTACAATAATATAAGCATTTGAAAAGTATTGCTGTGTCCATTTTTCTGCTCTTCACAAAGGATCGAATTGAAACTTTTATGGTCCATGCGATAATCTGTAAATGTAATTTGATTGATTAATGTATATTGCAAGCTTAAAATGTTTTTAATTTTTTCTTTTGAATTTTGAAAATAATTTGTACTCCAACCTACAATACTAGATGGAAATAACAAAGAAAAACCAAAGAATCTACATATTTAGATATACTATTTAAATAATTTAAATAAATATAAGCTGGCGTATTATCTGGAAGGTTTTTAGGATAAACACATAAATCAAAGTCATAAAAAATTTCAGATTGAAAAACTTTCATTGCACCACACTCAGATCTTACTGGTTTGTTGTACCTATTATTTTGTTTACCATTCTTACGCAAGAAAAATATTTTGTACTTAGGTGAATTTTGTGAGTATTCAATCTGATATAGATATATATACATAAATTTTCGATATTAGATTTTTATTTAAAATTTTTGTCAAAATTTCTAATTGTTTTTTAAGTAAATTCGGACTTATTTTAAGTCTTTCTTCAATTTCGTAGACATCATCCTATATGTATGGTTGGCTATTAGAAGGCTCTATATTCCCTACATTTTTTAAAGTATAAGATGCTGAATAACGAACTTGACCTTGTAATTTTTGATTATACATAGCTTTTTTTTATGTAAAATATTAGCATTAAATGATGCAAAAGAAAATGTATTATTATAGTACATTATTAATTTTCGGAAACTATCGTCATGTAACAACAATTTTTTTAATGATTCGTCGTGTTTGCTTAATGAGAGTAGAACCAATTGTCCTTTTTTACAACAAAACTTTTTTCTTTCTTCTTTCCAAAAAACAGCAAAACAAAATGGACATCCAGAACTTATTTCTCCAAAAGAATTAGTTTTAGAAAATTTAGTACTATAATTTATTGCTATATTTTATCTTCTATTTGAAATCTGACTATCATAAATATTTTCGTTTTTACGTTCTAAACATTTGATAATATTTTTAGAATTTTTTTATTTTTGTGTATTCTCCAACTTTTTTTAAGCAAAATTTTTCAAATTTTCTTTATCGTAATCTTTTATAGTTTGTACGATAATACCAAATTTCTTTTACTCGAAAAATGTCCTGAAGATTCGATAGAATTTCCAGAAACATCCTTTTTATTAATATCATGAATATCGACAAAACACCTAATTTCGATTTTATTACCATAATTTTTGTTTTTACTGATAAAGTAATAATACTTAATAGTGTTATAAATAGAATTGTAACAATTATTTTCCGCAGTAGTGTCCTCATATATATTCCATTTTTCTATAACATTTTGAACTATTTTCAATCTTATTTTGATGTAGTTACTTTGATTATTGTATAAAAATCATTAAAAACATTTTGACAAACAATTTTCATCTCCTGATACTTTCGGATTTTGATAAGTATGACTTTAAAAAAGATATGTATTTTTCACTTTAATAATTTTATTTGTTTGTTTTCTATTTTTTGCTTATAACTCTTAATTGATGTGATCGATTTATTATTAATTACATAATTTTTAACTGATATTCAAGTGTATTTATTTAATCATCTTCTGTCTTTATCAATTTCGCAATTTTTGTAGTCTAAATATCATAATGACCAGAATCTATATTACCGCATAACAGTAATATTAAGTTCTTGTCACTTATGAGTTTGCCAAAAAAATGATTCGTATTTTTTTGAATGACTTTAACATAAATGTTATAAATATTTACAAAAATTTCTACTTTTATTTTAGTACAGTAATAACCATATTAACTTATGTAATTATAATTAATCTGAACTGTTTTTATTTGATTTATAATAATAATTCCCAAATATAAAATCATTAAAGTCATTCTAATTGTCTACAATATTCTGCGCGATTTATGAACGGCTTTTAATATGATCATTTTCATTACCATATAAAATTTATGAGAATTATCTAAATAAACAGTTCATATCTTTTATGATATTAACCTTAACCGTGTTCATTGTAATTTTAATGTATTTCGAAAAATATTTATATGCGTTCTAAAAGGTAATATTCTTAAAAATAACAGTATTTTCAATTTATACTTATAATCACTATTTTTAATTTTTTTGAATTAAAGTTTCTTTTTTAAAATCTTCCATTTCTGTTAAATTTTTTTTTATAACTTGCTAAATTTTGCAATGCATCCCTGTGTTGGTAGCCTTAAAAAGTATTTAAAAATACATGGAGTACCCCCTCTGTATAATTACCAAAAGCATAAACTTACCAAGAAAAGTACAGAGTGTAAAAATTAGTATACCTGTAGTGTTATGTGTACCAGATCCTCTATATACATATAGCTTTAACACAGAGATATACGTAGGTACACCTATGCATACTATAATACCTTTGCATAACTATATCCAGGTAACTACAAGACTAAGTTGATATAGATTGAAATCATGAAACGAGAATGAGCAGGTAAGTCGCACAGCTTTTATAACCTTATTTTAGCCAACACTCCAAAATTTTAGGAACAAAGAATAATTTTTTTTCTTTGCGTGTGACTTACTTTTTTAATTTAGAATATTTCCTTTTTATTAGTGTATATGTGTAGCAAACTGAATTTTTAAGTTTCATACTCTGATTTCAGTCAGTACTTAGAAGTTTTGCAATGGGTTGCCTTAGCGTCCCACAGAAAACTTCTTATTTTCTAAGAAATACCTTAATAGTTTTAGAGAATGTCGCAGTTAAAATCATTTCAATAAAAATGTCTTTATAGGGTTATTGGCCAAAAGCTGTCATTAGCTCTGGATCAACAAACTGACCCATATAGGGGGTTGGCACGCGAAGTGTGCAGGGGGCGAAGAATATATTTATATATTTTATTAAGGCTTTAACCCCTGCGCGCTTTGCGCGCCTGCCTCCCATATTTAATTTTTATTCATAAATGGCTATTTTGTTTTTTGTTTCTTATCCTGTTTTTTCTTTCATTTTTACCATAGAATATATAAAATTTATCATTAAATATTCTTTAAATGTTTTTATTCTTATGATTATTATATTTTTTTATAATATTTATATTATCATACAAATTTTGTTTATCATGCATACTGGAAATAAATATTAAAGAAAACACATACTAAAAGACCGGTCAAATTTAGCTGAATACGGAATCCAAATGAAATAAAACCGAAGCACCTAAGACCAAACAACCAAATAGAATTATCCGCTTAAACTGTTTACTAATTATTAATTTATCATCATGATGAACAGACAAGGTTTGCTGCATAGCACATACTTTTCACAACGGAGAGATATAATTATATTTATGGGCATGTAAGTTTAGTGTTTGCCAAAAAAAAAACCATGCATTTTTATACAATGCTTTACTACTACGTCTAAATACAACCAACTTTGTTCTACTAAAGGGAAATATAAGAAATGTGACTAATACTAACACCGCCTTTAAAAAAGATAATAGTAAGGGAAAAGTAAACTTAACATCAATATTAAATTCAAATAAATAAAAACTAGCTAAAATAAATCCAGATAATCAAATTAATTAAAAAAAATATATATATATCAATTAATAATTTATCCACTAATTAAAATTAATTTTGGAAAAATCTTAAATGGCATTATCGAACTGTTTAAAAAAAATTATTGAATATAAATCAACATTATAAGAAAAATAAAAATAAATGATCAAAGTGAAAACTATTTATATGTTTCACTAATTGAGTTATTAGACAGTAAGGTTGTTGTAACTAACTCATTAATTATTACAGAATCGTGTATTTGTAGTAAGTGTAGAAGAGGGTGAAATTAAATGTACAAAAAATGTTTCAAAAAACTTGGAAACAAATGTGTTCAATTATACTTTTTTGGCGGACAATAGATCTAGATGCGGCTGATTCAGCACATCGATGAGTCGATGCGGCTGATTTCGCAGTAATGTGTTCCGCGATAATCTCAGCACTTATTTAAAAAAAATATATTTCATCTCTAATCTATGTGAAAAGATATTCTAAGGGCGCATGAGTGGAAGATGTTAGGATGTCAAACGTAGCTTATTTATTAAGTCTAGACTCGCTGATTGCATCTGTGTCCTTATTCACCTCCCCAATCCAACAAAATTAGGAGATTTTTAATTTCAAAGTTTGCAAATTATAAACAACCTATTATAGAGCAACCTTAAAACCTCTTTAATTTGTAACCGTAATCAATGTGTTACACAATAAAGTACTTACTGTATTATAGTCAATATCCTAAGCATTCTGATGGTACTTTGAAAAATATATAAAAAAATTGAAAAATTTCGAGTATACCGTAGAACATTGATCGAGTAGTAGTATTAGGCAGGTAGTTACGGAAAATCATTTTTTTTTGTTCAAACGCAATTCACACGTATTGAATATCTTGAAATTGTAATCTAAGTTTTTACAAACGAATTGTATTTTATTATGTATTCCAAATCATTTTAACAAATAGATAGCATACAGATATGATTTTATCATTTAAAAATTTTTTATTTATATATTTAAGTAAATGACTCTAATGCTTGTCGCAGAATTGAATATAAGTGATAGAATCTAACGGAGATACAAGCAAACCATTTATATATACTATATCATACACGTGGCTCATCTAGGTGGAAGCGTATTAGCTTTTCTCAACACTAAAGGCCTGTACTTAATTTTTCCAATAAATACCAATCAATAAATATTCTTAATACGAATTTAAAATGTTCTTATAATACATAGAGTGGTCTGAGAGAATAAAGAAAATTTTTCCCGAGTGTGGTTCGAACACACAGCCTCCTGTTAACCGGACTGACGCTCTTACTAATTAAGACCACTTCTCTCAGACCACTCTATGTATTATTAGGAGATTTTTAATTCATATTAAGAATTTTAATTGATTGGTATTTATTGTAAAAATTAAGTACGGGCCTTTAGTGTTAAGAGAAGCTAATATGCTTCCACCTAGATGAACCGCGTATATGATTTTCACCCTAAGCTCGATTTATATATTTAAGTAAATGACTATAATGCTTGTCGTAAAATATAATATAAGTTATAGAATCTAACAAGGATACAAGCAAACGATTGATGTATACTATACTATACACGCGGCTCATCTAGGTGGAAGCATATCTGCTTCTCTCAACAGTAATGGCCCGTGCTTAATTTTTACAATAAATACCAATCAATAAAAATTCTAAATATAAATTAAAAATCTTCTAATAATACATAGAGTGATCTGAGGGAAATGGTCTTAATTTGTAAGAGCGTCTGTCCGACTAACAGGAGGCTGTGTGTTCGAATCACGCTAGGGGAAGATTTTTTTCATTCTCTCAGACCACTCTATGTATTATTCGAATATTTTTAGTTCATATGAAGAATTTTTATTGATTGGTATTTATTGTAAAAATTAAGTAAAGGCCTTTAGCGTTGAGGGAAGCTAATATGCTTCCACCTAAATAAGCAGCGTGTATGATATAGTATACATTAATCGTTTGCTTGTATCCCTGTTAGATTCTATCACTTATATTCAATTATTTATTTATTCCTACAAAAAAAAGTTAGAGCAATTATACGTAATGTAAATGATAGTAGTTTTTGTTTGTTTGAAAAAATAATATAAACATGTATAATGGCTCTTACACTTATACGTTCTCACAGTAGTGTTAGCAAATAAAACAAATTTTCAAGTTAGTACTACTGTTCACTGTAGATCAATAAATAACTTACAGCGATGTATCAAAGGTTGTGTAATTATAGTTGGAATTTTGGCAATTGGTGATATAGTGTAGTTTCAAAAAATACCTAAATATTTAATAAATAAAGGAATTATCTTGCTTGAAATTATAATAATGATCATCTAGTCGTACTGCTTAATATTGAATGGGGTAGTATTGAAGGTAAAAAAAAAGGTATAGTAAGTCAAAAATTAAATTATTAACCGATGATATATTTTTAAAAGAATAATATGCAATGTTAATAAGATAACTAACCCGTAGAAACTCGTATTTATAAACAAATTGTATTAAAATATAATGATTGTGAAAATTTATTTGAAAAAAAATTTTTAAAGTGTACAAATAAAGTATGAAATTATTTATCCATTTAAAAATTACCAAATTATTAAAAAAAAAAGAAATGTTTCTCGATAAATATTCATTGATATTTAGAAAAGCTGCAACTAATATCAATTTTATCAAAGTAACAGAAAAATTTAATTGGAAATAGATGTTGGGAAAATAAAAAAATTGCTGAAAATTGGAATAAACTTTTGAAACAGTACGAAAAAACATTGCGAGTAATTCGTCGTAGAGACAATACAAAAAGCTATAAGCAGTCGCAAAATTACTCCTTAAAAAAAATAGTGCCTTAAACATAACGTACTGCTGTTTAATGTCTAGATTTTGATAATCAAAATAAACAGTAATTTTTTTTAAGAAAAAAGCATATTCGCAACAATTAGTCGCACAGTACCTTATTTATTTTAAAAATTTGCATATAAATTTCAGCACAAAACAAGAGATAAAAAATATGAATGAAGCTTTAAATCGTTTCCAGTACATAATGTTAGTTTATCACGATAAATTTATAAAAATTTAAACTAAATATTGAAACATACAATTATGTTAGTATGTCAAATCAAGTACGATAATGTACATTCCGATTAAAAATTTTAGAACAAATTGAATCATTCAAGTTTTCTTAGTTGTCAATTCTATTGTCCGTGAGCTATTCAGCGAATCAAATAAAGTTTGTTACTTCTACTTACACATAACGTAAACTCTATATTGATAAATTTTAAGTATCATAATTGTATTCTAAGAAAAGTTATTCAAACAGAACAAAAAAACATTTTCGTGGTTTTTTATTACATGTGAGCGGACTAGCGGCGATAGAATAAATTTTTTTTACTAAATATTATATGAATTGGTGATCTAAAACTTTTTACTCGAACATTTTGCTTTACGGCCCTTTGTATTTCTTATATTGTATAAAATCAGAAAAAAACACCGATTCCCTGTGGTTAGTTTATTATTAACTTAAAATGTTATGGTACGTTCATATTTCAAAATAATAATAAAAATAAAACAATATTTTGAAGCGATGAAAAAAAAAGGATTTCACTAAATTAATTTTGACTCCCTCTCCCCGCAACAGAACAAAATTATAGAAAATATAATAAAGATATAATGCAGAGTACCTCATTCGTAGCTCACACTCTTTTATAATCCTCTGTCAGCTATAACACGATTTTATATTTGAATTGCTTGATTAGCAAACCACAGCCACAACTTAGCCTAGCCTAACCTCAATCAGCCACCCTCTGAGTCCATATCTAAAATTTGATTCTTTTCTCTGCAAAATTATCCTAATATGAATTTCCGCATTCCTTTATTCTCTTGATTTGGTAGAGTAATTTTATATCCTTTCTTCTACATCTGTACTTAAGATAACGTTATATTACACAGTTGTTTAAATAAATTAAAACATATATCTCACATAATTTTTATCTATATATTCTAAAACTCCGGTGGGGCATACAGACAAGCAAGCCAAACATTTTCTTTGTAATGATTACTTATATACTTATAAAAAATTCTTTAAACATATTAAACAGTATCCGACATTCTACACATTTATGTAATAAACCAAATTTTATATTATGATTATACAATCACATCAATGGGAGTCACCACAAATAAAGCTTTTCGTAAAACCATACAGTTATGTACTATTTTAGAAATTATTAAAAAACAAACTATTAAGTAATCAAAAATTTGTTTGTAAAGAAATGTTTTACCTGATAAGCCGGAAAAATCTATAAATACGGCGTGAGGGGTCTATAGAACCCCAGTCGAAACAAAGTTTCTTTGTATTTTTGGTAGACTTCTGCTATACCGTCATTATAATTTATATATTTATAACTTAAAACATGATAATAAGCGACGTACCGATGAAAATCAAACACTCCCATTATTTGCCTGATTGTACATTAGCTGTGATAGAGTCCTAGCTAAGTTCTTAGTACAGCCACATCGTGATTTCTACGATATGCAGCAGTTCAGAGGGGGGCTACATACATATAGAGCTAGAGCAGCAGGGGCATCATCTTAAACAAGTCCAAAGGCTCATGTTTTACCGCTGACTCATGAGTAGAGACTAATTTTACACTTCTGTGCATGTGCAGATGACGAAACGCGTCCATAAGTGCATTCTCGAGTCAAGCTCGAAGTGCTTAAGATAAGGCACCAGCAGCTGCAGCACACCATCATCAACATCATCGTGTGCATAGGAGAGAGAGAGAGAGAGAAAGAGAAAGAGACGGACAAGCGGAGTATCAGACTGCACTAGTGTAGTAAACCTATACTGACATGTGTAGACATACACACAAATATATGTATAAACTATATCGTACGGTACTCGCTCTGCGCCATGCTAGTGCCGACTGCAGACGGTAGTCAGTAGAGGTCAAGCCGCATGCCCCAGCCTGTTTGTTTGTCTATCTTTGTATTAGACTTTAAGAGGGTCCCTATAGTGTCGAGAGGAGATCTTGTTACACTTTTTTCGGTCCAGCCCACATCCGCCCAAAGCCTGAAGTGCGAGATGAGGAACGTTGTTCCAAAAATTTTTTTAGATATCGTATAAACATAATTTTAAAATATATTGATGATAATCATTCAACTTATCTTATAATAATTCTAACACTTTTTTTTACAAAAAGCCATTTCATCAAAGTTATCTGATGTTTGAAAAAAAAAATCCTTAAGGTACAGGTAATTAAGAGGATTCGCAAAGACATTGATACTAAAGTGATGATTCTACTTATGTATATAAGAGCTAGATCTTCTATATCCAAAACTGAATCTTCTGTTTAATGATTTTCATATTCATACAGAATAATATAACCAGAAATATTTTTCGAAAGTAAAAATCATGCGAATATTCATAAACGTTGAAGCAACATGACAGTAGTCTCTTCTTTGAAAATATCATAATTTAGATTATAATAATTCATAAATCAAATAGCTTTAGAAAATTTATATTGATTTGTTACAGATAACAATATATGTTCTTAAATAATCAAATATAAAAAGGATTTTACCTTATTTATTGTCAGTTTTTAGGAAAAACGTTAAATATATATCTATTAAAAAATATTTATTAATACAATATCATTGTTATTAATTTTATTTTTCATTATTTAAAAAAATTATAAAGTACTCATGAAACATACATATGTAAAATACATTTTCAAATTAGTAGATAAACTGTGCCGGTTCTGGCGCATTCCCCCCCCCCCCCCTCGCTGCGTGTGTTTCGTGATTTTTCTTTTTTCCTTTTCGTTACTTCGTTTGCCAAGCGTTAATGCAGTTAGCTCGTTGCGCCCGGGGGTTCCGTGGGGGGAAACTTTCGCGATACCGCGTGGGAGATCGCTGGACTTTTTGGTTTTTTTTTTTCCAAGCTTTTTTGTAATCTCGAGAAATTATGCATGGCTTGGGATATTCATGGAGCTGAAGTTATGCAACGAAGCGACGCTGTGGGTGTTGCTTGGGGTGCTTTTGATGTTTTTGAGTGATTTTTGCGGGAAAAAGGGGATTATGAGCTTTTGAGGAGACTTTTTTTGCAGTTGGGTTCCAAAGTAATCCTGTTTTTATTTCTAATAAAAGATTTTTTTAAGTGAACTCTGTATGGAGAAGAAACATTTAAGGGTCTCTAGTATTAGAGAATTAAAAATTGATTGCTTTCATCTCGTCAAATATTTTAATTTGTATACAACAACCCTTAAACCGCTACAGATAAAAATACATTATGTAGATGAATAATGAAAATACATAATGTATATTATAGACCAGATTTAAGCATGGTTATTTAATATATTGGCAAATGCTTCAAAATAATATTTCCATCTTAAAATGAGCTCTAAAATGCTATTTAAATTAGTACTTGTAACAAAAAAATTATTTCAACAAATAGTAGTGATTAACGTTTCCAGAGGATAAAGTTGATATTAATGTATTCAAAATAATATTTACAGAATTCTTTCATAATAGTTTGACGGATTTTTCTTCTAAATTTTTTTCATTTCAATACATCACATACTATTATTTTTAGTTGGAAAAAATTTTATTCTTTACCCTTTTGTAACTAGCAATAAAAAAATATTCTGGTACAAATGATCTATTATACTTTGGGGAAAAAATTATTGTTCTAAAATATTTGAAAAAGTAATCACGCTGAAGTCTGCCAATCACAATTACACATTGCTTCATTTTTCGTAAGAAAAGTACACTAAAAAAAAAAAATTCAAAAGCAAACACAACAAAAACTCGTTTGCCCGTTTGCCCCCGAGCAATTTAATAAAAAAATCAACTGCCCGTTTCCCGTGCACGCCTCGCTTGTTCATAAAATTTTATTTTACAATACCCGTACGCTCGCCCGGTCAAATTACACCCTGAATAATAACCCTCACGAGTACACACTCACTTGTGCCCACAGCTATCGATACGCAATGCAGCGATGCAAGTTGAAAAACCTCCCTTTTCAATACAAAAAAAAAAAAAAATTAAAATAACAAGCAAGAAGACTAGACCACAGAAGAAAGAGAACCCTTTTCAATACAAAAAAAAAAAAAATTAAAATAACAAGCAAGTAGTCTAGTCCATTGAAGAAAGTGTATTTTTTATATCCACCTGATCAATTCAAGATTACTAATTTCAACATACTTATTCTTCAATAAATCATATGCAGATCGTATACAACTACACCAAGATCGCACAAAATCATTTTTTTACACAAATTTACTCCAATTTGTTACTAGTTCCCCGCTCACCTATGCAGAACCACAAACGAACCGATGGCCCATCGTCCTCGCCCCACTCGTCATTTCCCAAAAATACACGATGAAAAAGGGACAACAGAAATTTCGACGATTAAAAAAAAAAAAAAAAAAACACCCCCCCGCCCGCCGATGACAAAATCATCCCCGAGCCTCTCACCGATAAATCACAACCCTTTGCTCGTAAGCATATATATACATATACATGCAGGCGGGAGGAGAAAAAAAAGAAAAAAAGATGGAACAACCCGCGACTCCCCCGTGATTCCGTCCGCTTCTACATAGGCCCTGCGCTCCCACACCACCGGCCGCGCTCATTGGCCCGCGCGCCCAGTCCGCCCCCGCGTTCCCCCGCCAATCGGACTCTCTGCCGCCGCCGCTACTGCTATACACTGTTCCTTCTCTCTTTCTCTCTTTCGTAGGCCCACGCATATAGACGACTGCAGTCGCGCCCCCCCTCCCTCTATCGATCCAAACTCCCGGTCCCCCACTCCCGAGGCCGCCATGCTCGGCTCTCTCTCTCCGCTGTATGTACGCGTGGCTCGCGTGTCTGTGTGCAGGAGCAAACGCGGAGGAGAGAGAGAGAGGCTGCGCGAGCGGATCCTCGGTCTGAGAATTAGCGGAATAGTACGGCGGGGATTAGCGGCGGAGAGGCTCTGGTTATCGTGTTGTGCGTGCAGCGTGCGTTATGCGTGTGAGGGGGGGGGGGGGGGGTTGTTCTCCGCATGTCGCTCCTGTT
>JAPYYV010003022.1:0-24622 GCA_030522625.1 Copidosoma aretas
AGGTAGGAAAAATTAAATATCGTTGGCGACAAATTTGAAGGGATTTAATAACATGAAAACAAAAGCATCTAAATACAAAAAGAAGTCTATTTGTTAAAATATTGAATTATGAAAGACCATGGTGCAACAACTTTTTATACAAGACATTAATTTGAATCAGAACAGTTGTATGCAACCCATCAGATAACTGTCATAAAATATCATTTGAATAATTAATATTTAGTTAAAAATAAGAAATGGAAGTAAAATTTTCGACAGTGTACATAATAAAAATTTTCTGTTTTATTTAATATTAATATGCATTATTAGTTACATAAATTTAAAAAATTTAGGAATAGTCTAGTCCATTCACTGCTTTGTGCAACGCCATTACATGACCAGTTTTTATATACATTGCTTTCAAACATTCCAAAGAACATTCTTTTTTAAAAAATGACTAACTTACAATTCTTTTAAAAACAATTAATCATATTTTATGGGATAATTACAGCAAACTCATGATATAATCTTATTTATTTATAGATAACCGAACGCAAGCCAATTGAATCACCTCAGTGTGCGGAAAACATGTTTCTCTACGATGGACGGTGTGACTGCAAGCCCCTCTACATCTATTTTTCGCTCAATGATAGCTGTCATGAGGCCTTTCGTCGTGGACCCTGTCCCGAGAGTCACTATGTCTATCTGCCACTGAACGAGACACTGCCCGAATGCGTCAAGAACCCCTGTGTCATGGATGGCATTGTACCCTTCAACGATGGATGCTATCCATTAGGTGCCAAGGAGGGACCTTGCAAAGGTGGTGTGCTGGGCGTTAACGAAACAACGTTTCAGCTCCAGTGTCTGGATACGAGCATCAAGCCTTATGTAATTATTGATGCGCCCAGAAGGTCCTGTCCCAAGGGCAGTCGACGCAACAACCAAGGTGTCTGTAAGGTCATTCTGTAACAGCTCGCGTAGTTTTGCGCTCAATATGATCATTTGAACAATTGAAGTATGCGTGACGGTTTTGTTTTGTTCTTTGTATAATACACTTGATTCTTTGTAAAATGTACAAGATAGTTTTTTTTTTTTAAATGATTTGACTACATGCGTAAAATAGTATATCAAGTAATTTTGACAAATTTTCTGTATTATATTTACAAATAGTTGATTTGTGTCAAAGTTTTTCAAATAAAAATGTACTATAATTTTCATAATGAGCTACAACCATTATTACTTGATCTTTTCTCATTCTTTTTAATCCTCCTAATTAAATGTTTTTAATATGATTAACATATATTTACAGTATTTAGGCTACAATTTTATTAGCGTCATCGTGATATGTATGCGGTATATTAACAATGTTACTCATGTTACAAATTAAAACTATGAGTTATTATTAACGTTAACTGGATAAAATAATTTTTCCTATGTAATAAATAACGTTAAGATTACGGTTCAGTAATACTTTATACAAAATAAATAGACCTTATTGTTTCCTAAATCTCTGGATGGCCACTGCTTGCAGCTTCAATCAATCTTTGTCTTTCTCTGTACATGGACACCTTCATGTTCTCAATTTGATGGTACTTTAGTAATTTTAGTGTCGCAAATACAGAAAGGCCCACCCAAATAGATAAACTACTCCAAGATCCAAACTGTGCAACACCTAATTCTATATGGAATCCCATTGTATTAATACCATCAGCCTTATCGACGTCATTACCTGCTGCCAGTTCACAAGATGGAAATCTTTTGGTCATGCATTGACACCATGTCATGAAACCTAACGTGATAATGATTGCAGCAATCAAAGTAAGAATCGTTATAAAAATTGAAGTAACAACATCTACAAAAGCAGACAAAAATGAGCTGTCCCCTCCCTTATACATAAGCATGGACATCCTGTAGATCTGCACTATTGCAACAAAAAATATTATTAATCCGACCAAAATAGTATAGTTGCAATAAATTTTAAGGGACCAGTCAGGCACAAACTGTCCATCGCTCTCTCGCCAATTGCCAGTGGAAAACAGTAAGCAGTGTCCCCTAAAATAAAAAACTTAAGAATATCTGACTTATAATTAACTAGCTACTCGGCTAAAACTATTAGAAATTAAAGAAGCCATGCAGAAAATAAAAAAAGCAATAAAAATCTTTCAACATTTTTACCTGAACTCGTCTTCATGCAAACTCATGGGCACAATGATGCATAGTGACAGAACAAGAGCCACCATGTAGCCTGCTACTTGACTCAACAATAAAATATTTGTGAATGCCATTGTTGAATAGTGCTCCGAAACGTGTAAATTGTTAGATGATCCGATTTGTGGACGATCTTATCCAAAATAACGTCACGTTACGAGGTTAAGAACAGACCTTACGTCCAAAGATCCAACAACTTTTTTTGGCCCAACAAATACTTAAATACTTAAGTAATTTGCCAATGATTAAGTGTCTGCGCACACAAGTATATACCTAAGCTTTTGTTACATCGATATTCTGATGATAACAATGAGTGAAACGTCATTTAACACAATACAGCGAGTGCACACATTACTATTTACCACTTTACCAGCCGCACTGCCGCAGTGTGTGCAGTATATGTATACATATAGTGATATTAGTGATTATGATACAGTTGATCGACTGATGTTTTTTTTGTTTTCCTTCCCTTCCTACAGCTGAACAGCTCGACGATCGTTTTTTGGCGTCGCGTGAATCACAAATTATCAGCTTGAATTTTGGAGATCATATATGCATTAGCTTTGCAAATAAGTACCTAATAACTAGCAAAACACAAACCATTGGTTTATAGTAGCATGAAAAACAAGTAACACAATATTCACAACATAAGTTTTTGACTACTATAATATACCTATTACTGTCCCTACGAATGCCCAGATCACGGAGAGGTGTTTTTAACAGGTTGTCAATAGATTTCTTTTCTCGAACTGTCAGTAAACAGCTGATATGTATATATAAGTCCCTATTTTTATCAGCTGCATATGCTAACCAGTACCAACGAATATAGACGCTTATAGAAGCACAGTCAGCATAGGCCAGGTGGCGAAAAAATTCCTTAAGCATTGGAGGATATATCCTCTCCATGTAAACTACACGGTGTAGTCTACACCAGCTCACCGAAATTTAGGATTGTTGAAAATTCTCTTATCGCATGCATCTTTAAACCAAACACTCGAGATTAAAAAGGTATAGTTATTAATCTGTTATTAATAGTTATTATAAACTTATGATTTTAAATAAACAACGGATTATTAGAAAAGCAAGGATTGAGAGCAACTTATATATAAATAATTTACGTGACCACACCACCAAGACCAATTTTAAAACTAAACTTTCAGTAATTTTTGTGCCGTATGATTGGTTCCTAATACCAATCAAAGTAAACTTGGCGAATGATACAAATTTTGAGTGAAAATGTGTAGGCTCTTCTCATCACACTGCAATTGGTAAATATATTTCTTGGTTTATAATTTATTTGTTAGTTTTGTATTTTTTACTACACAAAAGTTGATCCATTCATATATTTTCTGCGTGTGTGCGAAAGGTGTTCCCAGTGTTCCCACTGTTATCTAGTAAACGAGAAGTAAGTATGCACCCTATCGTGGTGAAAGAAAGATCGGGCTACAGATGAGAATCGTAAATTTTGCCGGAACGCAGCCAAGAAAATTATAGAAAGACCAAAAAGAGTGAGGAGAAAGAGACTTAGATGCTTCGTTTTTTCTTTCTGTGTTTTTTTTTTCGATTTTTTCTGCGTAAGTAAGTATTGTTGTCTCAAGTTTCATCGCTCCAAATTCCGAAAACGTAATTTGGTAAAATGTGTAATAACAACGCAGCTATACGTATTAGGTGCGTACGAACGTATACATCAGCGAATACTTCATGGAAAGAGCTGGTTTCAGAGCGAAGGGGAGAATCGGAGAATGCATCACAAATATATAGGTATATAATTTTAAATCAATTACTTATATCAGCTGATTTTGATCAATTCGCGTACTTAATCCTCAATCTGCAACTGCGAACATCAGATTCTGATGTTCCGATACAAAAGAAACATCGGACAAAAGAGGGAAAGCAAAACACGCCGAGCACAGTATAACAGAACCTATATACTTACTGCACCTCAGAGAACTGCAACAGAGAAATAAATAATTAAGCTGCCCTATTAAGTGGGGAACCAAGAGAATATTATATACATATTACAAAGGGTCTCTCGCACGTGATCAACACGTGCTTGTTTTATAGCAGCAGCCAAAACAAAAACATGCGAGGACATAAGATAAGACGCAGAAGTCAACCATGGTGAAGCTCCGATAGCCTCCGATCATCGGAGTCCGATGGCTCACTACATCTCTGCAGACTACATAATAAATAGATATGACATCAGTGTGGGCATTTTGAGTTGAGCGTTGAGAGACTTGAGAGTTGAGAGCATTACATTGACACATTGTCACAACACTCACAACAGTGAAACAGTCACAACTCTTCTTCTATGTATTCGTTATTTGTATATTGTTGTGTTTTCCTCAGTTTGCTAGGATTAGATTTTCGCAAGCATCACTTACCACTCATGAGCTAGGCTGATGTTCTTATTGTGCTGTACGTGTGTCACATTAATAAGTATAAATACTATGTAGTACCTACACTACCTACTACCTACTATGCTGAAATTGCTGAACGTACAGACTCACTACAGCTGCAGCAGCTGCTGAGTAAATATAAATGTTGGAGTAACACTTATACATGCGTGTTGTTGACTGGACAGTGGACGGCCGTCTTTATCACACTCGTATCTAATATTAATATACCTACGTTGCAGGTAAAACGCGAAACGTGCATTCGTCCAATATATACCTATAAGTACTCGATCGTGAGCGTTTTGCCTTCTCTTCTTCTCAGTTCTCTCGTATAGTATGTGCTTATATACAAACTGCTGTGCAGAGTGTGCACTGTGCAGCTGCGCGTTGCTGCTGAGTGCTGCTTCAGTGCTTACTGCTTCTCTTTGCACACTGTTTTGACACAATAATAAAGAGTCAGGCTACTCAGGCTGGAGGCCTGGAGGACGCACTGTGTTATTTGGGATGGTTCTCGGGTCGATCTCCTTAACAACAACAACCCCTGAAACAGCGCGTGCTGATGGTCTTTACTCCACCACCAATGCATCTTAGCGGGTGAGATGTTTAAACTGAACATACTGCCGTTGCAATGGCACGAGCAAGGCAAGAAGCTCATCTGCACTTACCTGATCAAACGCTACTGCGGACAGTTCCTCGAAGATGATCTCGATATCAACAAGCTGTCCATCAATCTCTACCATGGCAACATCGATGTGGGCAACGTCCGCCTCGACGTACAGGTGAGCCGTCAGGGCACCTTTCTTTTCGTTTCAATTATACCTACCTGCAGTCGTTTCTTTGTCTTCATCGAGACCCCATTCTTTTTTTTTTTTTTTTTTTTTTTTTCTCTCTTTCTCTCTCTCTCTTTTTTTTTTTCTTTCTTTTTTTTTTTCTTTTTTTTTGCTTCTTTTTGTCCATGTCTTCTTCTGTGGCGTTTACGCTCTCATGATATGGCACTTATGATGTGCACGAGCTTATCTCACATGCAAATCTATACAAAGTTATTTCAAACTTGATGTGGCTCATGACTTTTTTAATCTTACTTTTTTCCAATTGTTAAAACGCTGCTTCAGTTTTATTTGTTTTTCCAATTGTCTTTCAACTCTTTTCTTCCTCTTGTATACTAATTAATTTTTCATTTTTTTTTTTTTTTTTTTTTTCAACACAAAAATAGAATTTCAACCACTATGGTTTTTATTTGCAAAATAGCTTTTTCTTCTTTGACCGTCATTGCTTTTATTCAGTTATAAATTTGCAATAGATGGACAAAGACACTAATGCAATCTCATCAGATAAGAAAGTTATTTCTAGTGCAATCTTTATCGGTGTCATTTTTCTTTTGAAAACCAATTTTTTCAGCAGAAGACACATTTGAAATTTTCCCCTTGGTTTAAATCATCAAGCCACTTCTTCAAACATCTATCTTATCTTTTGTCTTGTAAAATATTTATTTTATTTATTTATTTATTAAACCAGACACATAAGTACAATAATTTATACATTTAATTATTTTCGTATATTTTTGTAAATTATAGGCTTTCAATGAAATGGCAGAAAAATATAATCTGCCAGTGGATCTCATATCTGGTAGTGCCGATAAAATAGTGGCCAATATTCCCTGGACACGTCTGCTCACCGAGAGTACCTATATTGAAATCACTGGACTGAAACTGGTTTTAAAGCCTAAACCAAGGCTAAAGCCAGATAGCTCTGTACTAGAGTCTATGATGAATTCCATGACATCCAGCATGCAATTAGCTGCAGAATGCTTGAAACAGGAAGACAATGCAAGCAACAATCAGCCCATCGAAGGAATTGAATTGTGTGCTAATACTATAGACTCAGGTAAATCCTGTGAACTAAAATATCAAAGGATAAATGTGAAATTACGTACACAATAATTGATGAAAATTTTCGAATTTTATTATTTTTTAGTATTTTCGAAAATAAAAGTGCGATTCAAGAACGTTCTGATACGCTTGGAGCATGTGCCACTAGATTCGCAGACGGGAGTAGCCATAGAAATTCGGATTGAGACTCTAGACTATTCCGACGAGGCGAGCTCCGATCCGTCACCTGAAACCACGGACCCAGACCAGCCAAACAAAGGATTTCTTGTATCAGCTTTTTCTACCAAACGTTTTTACCTCGAAGGTGTAACTTTTCATCTTGACGAGTTCCCGTCACGCTGTAGAACTACTTCCCGCCCAATATCGGATAGCAGGGAATCGTCTCCGGAGTCAAACGTATTGATTATGTCAATGTCTTAATTGTTTTGGATTTCTGTCAAATTCCAATAAAATATACTTCGATTTTTCCGTACAGGATTCAGATGGCCATTATTCATCAGCACAAATATCTCCAACGCAAAATACGCAAATAATACCGAGAAAAAGCACGTACATCGAAACCGGTGATAAATTAAATCCCATTATTTGTGCAAAATTATCTGGATCTCAGGAAATTCGCTTACGATTGAAACAAGATTCCAGTATCGCGGGACCTAAAGTGAGTTTACTGCTTTTAACGTTACAAATAAATTGAAATTAAATTCCTAAATGTGGATTGCTTTGTAATTTTTAGGTGGAGTTAACGGTAACCTTGGGCTCTCTTATAATGTTTCTTAGTCCAAGACAAGCTCACGTTTTGTATGAGTTGTTGAACGGTCTCGCCTCCCCGGATGATAAAGAGACGACCAATGTTTTGCCAAGAACCGTTTGTGCCGAAAAGCCCATGGCCCACAGCGACTTCAATCGCGTCGAACGAGAGCTTCTTAGTCAAATAAATCCTATTCCAGGATTGCGAACGATGGTAAAAATTTATTTCGATAATTTTATTTTTTTCCAAACAAAACAAAAAATTCGTGTTACTCTATTGTCTCTACACATTACAAAGACTCTATGCACACTGGCATAATTCGTAATTCATTTAAATAATAATTTAAATACTTATCCAGGATTTGCGTAACAATCAAGGCTGGTCGAGCAATCCAGCGGATTCCGACAATGAGGATGAATTCTTGCCAATGGTGCGCTTGCATCAAGTTGGTAGCAGCGGTTCAATGACCAACTCGATCAACAGCAACACAAACACGAGTATGGACGGTAGCTTCACGGCCAATAGCGTAAGCTCTAAAAGTTCGGTCAGTGGCACCAAGCATCACAAATATCGAAACAGCATCGACGTAGATCCATCGGTCGAGACGTCGCAATTCCACGTACGCGTCGCATCGGTTGCTATAGTGCTGTTGCATGAAGAGATCCTGATCGAGGGTGTCGAAGGTGGACTTTCCAAGACGAGCTTAAATGTGATGAAAAGCACGGCTGAAGAGTTCTTCAACAAGCTCGGTGTGCTTGCAAACAACGTTTACGGTAACAAGGACTTTGAAAAGATCTCGCAATTGTTTTCAGATGTGTGTCAACTCAGTCATTTAAGGTATGGTATTTTTTCCGTAAGTTTTTCTTTCTAAAACCTCTACCTGCATTGAATACTTTATTTCTTTATGTAGATTCTTAGGAGCTCCATTAGTAATCGATGGTAGCGAGGAAAAAACTATGCATGGCTGTTATTTATCTGGAAACTTAACATTAGCTAGCTTAGAGATTCTCGAGTGCTTGTTTGATAAAATAAGTAGCCAAGGATCGACGTTTGTAGAGCTTATTACGTTTATCAAAGAGAACGCGGATAATAACGCAAGTTTCTCAAACAAAATGGACTTGAAGATGTCATTTAAATATACTCAGAAGGCTGTGAGACGTGGTCAAATGACAAGATATATTCAACCTCGCACGTTGTTTGAGTAAGTAGTTTTCAGATCCTTTGATACAGATAACATTTTGTAGATCATCAATTACAGATTTTCATTCAATTTTAGTATTGAGCTGGCGCCATGTCAAGGCGAGTTTGATATAACAATAGTTGATAGAATATCTGCCCTCTTGAACCCAAGTCCTATTTGTCTATCTAGTCCGGCTACAGCTGCAGCTAAAGAAAACATTGTACGTTTTGCATCAGTAAATGTTGAAATTGTTTATTTTTGTTAAAGCATAAATTTAAATGGGATTTTGTATTTTATTTTTAGAACCAGCATACCTTGTTTAAGCAAGCGGTCGAAGGTCCGTCACTGCCAGATTCACATGTAGATATTAAAGTTTCATCTCCAAAATGTGCAATAAAACTTAGGTAAATAATACTTCAAAAAATTCATGCGATGAGTTTTCATTAAGACTTGGACTAAAACTATCTTTTGAAATTTTCTTATGCTTCTCTAGGTTTCCGATACCCGATCTTCGCCCACTACATGATATAAATCGTACTCCCTGGTGGAAACGCGAAGTGCGGCCAGATTACGTGACTCTCAATCTCACAGATGTCAAGCTTCACACGTCATTTGAAAGCAACTCATTTTACCTATCGCGACACGAAATCCAGTGCAGGCATCTGTTGCTCACCTACACAGAGGCAGATTCAGACATACCGCTAGAGATGGGCAAAGTATCGCCAGACCAGTGCCGCGTCGACGATTCAATGCACAACGAGCCCGAGGATATGTGCTGGCCACGGCTCGTCGTAACGCTTTTTCCCCAAAAGTACGGTGCACCACTTGAGGACAGTTCCGAAGGTGAGCCCGAAAGCATGGAAGACTCGATAGAACATCAGCTAAAGTACCAGCCGTCGCCATTCAGTTCGAAAAAAATCATACACGAGTCGGACACGCCGCACTCCAAACGCGTACACGAAAATAAGGATGGTGCGGAAGTAAGGTTTGTTACTTTGATCACGCATTTATTTCTTTGTGATGGTAAAAATGAGCACTAATCAAATTTTAACGATTTCATTTTGCTTTTTATTTCAGGGAAGGTGAGGAAGTAATCACTCCTGGAAATAAGGCGGAAATGAACGAGTTTATTGAAGAAGGAACTAGGAGCTCCAGAATTCGCTTGGAAATCGGACTTCCGTGTGCTTCTGTTCAGATTCCGTCGAAACATCTGTACGAGTTGATATACAACAGATTCAACACAGATTTGCTGCTCTGGAAACCGTCTGCGCCAAAGTCCAAACAGACGACGCACACAGACACGAACATCGGTCTCGACTTGGCCTCAACTCTGTTGCAGGAATCCGTAATGCCCAAGTAAATAAAGCTGCTATTTGTTACCATTACCGGGGTTTTTTAAATATAGGATTAATTCTAATTTTGAAATTTTAGATTCAGCATGTGCAAAAGTGGAATAGGATATGGTTCAGACTCTGACACGGATGAAGATGGAATATTTCACTCGACAACAGATAAAGCAAACAACCGCGACAAACAGAATCGTGTTTTCAAAAATGGCCAAAGCAAAATTTGTGTGCTGTTGATTATAAATCAAGGTCTACTGACTATGTACACTCCAGTCCGGGATTCTTCGCACAGAGTCATACCGGGACAAAATGGTGAGATCGTTTTGCGACTGGACGAAATGACTATATTTTCAGTTACGAGTTACAAAGGCGATGAGAATTTAGGATACGTGTGTGTCATGTCAAAAGAAATATTGCTAAATCACTGCGGCATAACAACTATGCCTTCCCAGGCTCCTCCTTTACGATCTATCAACAGCATTATATCAAAGCATTGTCAGCGTACGATATACAGAAGTGAATCTGGTGCTAACATTAGGATGGAAGCTATGGATAAAGATATGTCGTTTGTTGCTGTTAGAATACAATCCGCCCAAGAAACTCAACGAATTAAGGTAAGCATACATTGTACATTTTTTTGTTTTTTCAATAGATTTACTTAAAATTTTTATACATTTTGATAAATTTGTTTTTTTCAACTCCAAGACTTTCAGAGTGGCCGTAGGTGTAAATAATGCTACCTTGAAGCATAAAGTGTGCGCAACTCAAAATTCCTGGTACTCACAAATGATAGATTGTCTGGATGTCAAAGATCATCCGGTTTTAGGGTACATACCACCTGGCGTTTTGACTGAATTACATGTTCACTTCTGGGATAGCGCTATAGACTACTGGTAAATTGTTCACGCGCTTCTCATTTTAATTTTAAATGTTGTGTGTGACATTAAAATTCATGAGATGATGATCATAATAATTACATTTGCAGTCCAATAAATCTACCTTTACGTTCGATGATAACGCTCGAGAGCTTTGGCATTTCGAGTAATATAGCCGCACAGACCAATACGTCGACTCTACGCTTCATATCCGAGAACGTAGCCTTCTTTATCTCGGAAAAAATGAGCACGTTCGTAGACCTTCGAAACGACTACGTATGCGTAATGGATTTTGGTCTGTTCGAGCTGTCTCTGCGCCTAAACGAGAAGATGTGCGGCGGTGCACCGAGAATAGATTTGCGTGCAAGCAATAACGTACTCCATTTGCGCACTTGCTCTGATTCTTGTAAAGCGCTGATGCAGCTGCTCACTTACTTTGCCAGTGATGGTGATCTTGCGCCGGCAAATTGTGGCAGTACCGAAAGTATAGCTGTTCCGGGTTCTGAGGACGGAGAAAGCTTGCTTGGCGATGACCCGGTGAATTATCTAAGTAAAAGCCAAGCTGAACGCGTCAACAGTTTGGTCGAAGATGCTATGGAAGATACCGATAAAAGTAATGATTGTTTGCATAAAAATTGAATTTCCTGTTTGTTTTGAATGTATGTTTGAATTTTTATTTATTTTCATTATAGCCGAGATAGCCGCTATAGCGTCGAGAGCACAAGAGAAAGAAAAGCAGATGAAAGTATTCTTCTTCCCTGATGAATCCAAGCCAACAGTGTACAACGAGCCATCGAAGAACGCGAACGAAAATTCAAGTGCAGCTGAAGAAAGTGAAAACGCTGTTGCCGATCATATAATCGAATACGATGATCCTGACGATGATTTTTGCATTCTGGGCGAGGAAGCTGGCGTTGGTATACTACCGCGCACTGGCTTGCCAGAAGTCAGATGGCTGTGTAACGAATCTCTACGCATCGTGGACAATCATTTCCCGATGCCAATAGGGAAGGTCGATATGCTGAAAGCACCCAAAAATTTTCCAGCGCCGGTACTAAAGTATACGCTTTGTGAAATGACGTTGATCTGGCATATGTATGGCGGCAAGGACTTTGGCGAGCTGCAACAGCTAAAACCCTTGAAGAAGCACATTACCATTTACGATAATTACACGTACCACCAGGAGAATAGAAGTCACTCGGCTTTGGACGAAGTTACCTTTAGCAAATCGTCACCCAACAAAGTTCATTTCGGCAGCGTGCCCAGCTCGCCTCGAGCGCGTTACCAAGATCTTTGCTCGGATTGGAAGACACAGGGCGGACCGGGGCGCAATCTTAATGTACTGATGGAGCTGCAGTTGGACAAGGTGCGCTTCCAGCACGACGTTTATCCGGACAACACGAAGGAAGCCTCACGCCAAGTGCTGCTGATCAGCAACATCGAGATGCGCGACAGACTGGCTACCTCGCAAATCAACAAGTTCCTCTATCAGTACAGCAGCGACGCTATGCCCAAGCAGACGCACGCAAACATGTTTTCTGTGAGGGCCTTGCACGAGCGTCCTGATCCTCAGATTGCAGCCCAAGAGTGTAGTCTGAAGATCAGCCTGCTGCCCGTGCGTCTGAACATCGACCAGGACAGCCTGCTGTTTCTCATCTCATTTTTCACCGAGCTTGGCTGTGGTGCCAAGCAAGATATAGACAGCACGTCGCTAACGAGTAGCATATCGTCGCTGTCCGGCTCGAAGCAGGGCACACCCACGCACCATCCGGTTATGTGCGTAGCAGAGGACAATGCTAATGCAAACGACACTATGGACATGCAAAACAACGTTCACATCGATCAGAACCTGATGATTTTGCTGGAGGACGAGCTGACGATCAAGGAATCCAAGCCAAGCGCAAAAATCATGACGGAAACACAAGACCTCAGTCAACCTGTGTATTTCAGGTGAAATTTCATTCGATTTTTAAAACAGATGTCTTTCTATGCCGAATTTATTTTGAATAATTTTTTTTCAGGAGTGTGACGTTTGCGCCAGAAGTTTTAGTGCGATTAGATTATCACGGAAGAAATCGTATCGATCTCACACACGGACCCTTGGCTGGTCTGATAATGGGATTGACTCAGTTGAACTGTTCTGAGTTAAGACTGAAAAAGTTGATGCATCGACACGGCTTGTTGGGTTTTGAAAAATTGATAGCCTTTATATTTTCGGAGTGGCTGCAAGATATCAAGAAGAATCAGCTCCCTAGTCTCTTGGGTGGAGTTGGCCCGATGCACTCTCTTGTTCAACTGTGTATGTACTTTTGACTCCTCGATAAGTGTTGATTATATTATTAGCCATTAGTTTTATCAAATACAATTTTTTCGTAGTCCAAGGAATACGTGATCTGTTTTGGCTGCCAATCGAGCAGTACCAGAAGGACGGTAGGATCGTGCGAGGACTGCAGAGGGGTGCCAATAGTTTCACAACATCGACAGCAATGGCAGCCTTAGAGCTGACCTCGCGGCTTGTCCTCGCGATACAGAGCACAGCCGAGACCGCATATGACATGGTCAGCCCGGGTCCCAGCGTAAGACGTCCAACAAAAGGCCGCAAGGGTCGCAAGAAACGCTATAATCAGCCGCTGGACATACGGGAGGGTGTCACGAATGCTTACATGCTTGTCAAAGAGGTAAATTTTTTGACCATTCTATTTTATTAGCCAAATTAACTCGAATGATAGAGTTTTAATGGGGGTGATTCGATTGTTTACAGGGAATCAATGAGACAGCTACCCAACTAGTTAGAGTGGCGAGCGAAGAGCACGAACAGAAAGGCGTCACGGGTGCCGTGGGTGCTGTTGTACGTCAGATTCCACCAACGGTCGTGGCGCCGTTCATTATAGCGACCGAGGCGACCAACAACGTTCTTGGCGGTATGAGATCTCAATTGGTGCCGGACGCGAGGCGCGAGGCCGTGCAGAAGTGGAGGCAGGACATAAATGATTCTAACTAGACGTGTACATATGCCATAAAGGAAATTTTTTTTACAACAGTGGTGCGAATAACCGAATACTGAATTGAATTTAAAATAAAATCGGCTATAAGTTTTTTTTTAACGCGAACCCCGACAAATCAAGACGTACGACTAAGCTGGACATAAGCAACTATCGCGCAAATATTATATAAAATGTAATAGTTGAGTCAATTTTTGTGATTTTCTCCGATTGCTCTTCCGACTTGGTCATAACTTTTTTCCGTAATTCAGTTGTGACGTCTTTTCTGCTTTACTAGATACGTTTTGCAACAATTTTTCATCTCGTATACATTATCAATTAAATACGTATGCGTGGAAAAAAAAAATTAATCTTTGATCATCGCTCTTACGTAGATCTTACAAAAAAAATGAATCTTTATTAAATTCTTGCTAATGTTACATGAGGATAGGAATGTTATTGTTTAGATTGCATTATTTTTATTAAAAATAAAAAATAAAAGAATTGGAACAGTCGTCGGAGAGCTCAACGAGACTCGTGAGTCTGATAAATAAACGAGAATGGTTGAGTAGAGCGTATTAGAATCGTGCGGACCTGTCTACTTCGTTCGATTATTATATGTGCGTTAAGGAGCGAGAAAAATGTTATATTCGGATTAACGGATGAATGTTAGTTTATACATACGAATGAGCGGTATACACAATGTATGAATACATACTCACTTATATATTCATAAAAACTCGATATGCAAGAAAAAAATAATATCCGCTTGTACGTATTTTGTTCTAACAACATGTTTTATACAAGTTATACGATATGTAATTAAAGTGATTTTTTCATAATAAAATGTGCAGCAGATGCTGTTACTACGTTGAAAACGATTTACAAAAATTTTATTGACAAAAAAAAATTGCTTTGCTCAACCTGGGGGATCGTGTAACTTTTCTTGGTATCTGGGCAAACCCATACCCGTCTTAAATACGTCAGAAAGATGCATTTAAGTCGAAAATAAGTTTGCCCAGATGTTTATGCAGGACGAAAGCAAAGTTGGACGATACTACTCCTTGCAGTACTTCTTCAAAAATAAATTCCATCGAACATCTACAGAATCGATTGAAAAAAAACTTGTGATATTTATCGTTGCAGAATATGCAGAGTGTGACGTCAAGTACCAACAGTAAATAACAAGACCGTTGGCAACTCGTGCTGTTCGAAATTTCTTCGCGTTCTTCCGAAAAAAGCAAGATGGCGGCACGCATTAGTCATCGTAGGCTTTTATCGATCAAATTCAACCGGTCGCGCGCGCTTCCATGGCGATAAAAGTTCTCGCTCGGCCACGACCCGGCTTTTTCGTTTCGCAAACCAATTTGACGACCCGCGTCTCCATCAAACAAGTACCGCGATGGAGCCCTACGAGTTCGAGAGCGCAGATCCGTTCGAGGAAAACGCGGAGGAGGAAGCGCTGCAACAACAGCAGAAACCATCCCTCACCGAAGATGCCGAGCTGCGAAAGTTCGCCGATCTAGCGGAGGATGAGGGCGACGAGGAGGATGACGGTGTCGATGAGATAACGCCCGAGAAGCTCGAGCTTACGCGTCGCAGGCTCGGGCTGGTGAGGCTGAGCCAGCCGGAGAAGCCCGCGGGGCTCGGAGTCGTCGACGACGACGGCGAGTGCCTGGGACAGCTTCCGAGCAGCCACTCCGCGCTCAGTGCTTTGGAAAAAACGCTGCTGTGGTACGCGGAGAACTTCCGCAGGCAGTACCGAGAGCTGTACAAGCACCGCAAACCTCTGCTGCTAACCTGTGCCAACGAGTGCGGCGTCCAGGTGAGTAGTTTATATTGTTGCCGATTGTAAGTGTTTTAGTTCGAGGTGAGATTTCCAAATACCCAACAAAGTGCAGATTGGTAAAATGGGTTACCCGTGCAGTAAGGTTCCTCGGATCTATAGATCTCGTCTTCTCTTCAACTATTCCTTTGTTTAGTTTGTCGGTATGTATTATGGAAAAATAGTATCGTTAAATTAGACATCTTGCACAGTTTTGCTACTGAGAAACAACAAACCAGCCGACAGACGCGGCTTCTATAATTTATTGACTTGGACCGCTTTTGCCGATTTGTGATCACTCATTCGTTGGCAGCAAAAACATCGTAATATTAAATAGTATGTACATCTTGCAAGAGCTAAACAAGTTATTGAATTAGAAAATTTTTCATTAAACAAGTATCCTTACGAAGTTCCGAACACAATAGGTTCAAATGACGCTCTCGCAGTGACCTATCAAGCGCCAGAGCTCTAAAAATTTATGAAATGCATAAGTATTTTGACTAATTCTTGATTGCGAAACTTGAAGGTACGAATTAGATTGATTGACCTCTAAAATTGATCTCTGTGTTCACGAGCTGAAATGCATCAAAAATCCATCAAATTTTCACTCAAAACTCCTATTTTCGGACAACTGAAGTTTTTTTCACATCCAACTGTGTGTTAAAAAATTTAAGAAATTCAGAAAAGCAACAAAATTTTTCAATTTGTTCATACAAATTTACAGCTTTTTCTTCCAGATAATATTCATGCAATAAGTACATTAGTCTAACTCTGACGCTTTCCTCGACCACTATGGTGTTATGATTGTCCCAAGGATTATTTTTCCTTGTTGTGTCGGTCTTCACGAACCCTCCAAAGCTACATTTAATACCGCATAATTATGTGCTCCAAACGAACTAGTAAAAATAGTACATACATATAATATTAGCATGATTTTTACGCAAATTTTATCTTCAGCTGCTACTTTACTGGTTGAAGGTACTAACACCCCGTCAAAATACAGAAGCCTAACGAATATATTTCTTGCTTGAGTACGAGGGGGCGACACACGTCCAAACGGTCCAAAGTCGGAAATTCATCTGTAATTTTATCTAACCGTTAAATATTTAGACGTGGTTAGAAATTGAAATTTATTTTGCTTAACTGGTCAACACGTTAGTCTCGTATACCAAGATATGATTAAGTTTGATTAAGACATTTTAATTGACGTTGCACAAATTTTATGGAAAAAATTTGAGTTTCAAAAAAATAAATTACAGGAAAAAAGTTTTTTTGTGTATTTATTCACGGCCCACGGGAAATTAAGTGAATTATAATTGAATTGAAAAATTTGATGCATACTTTAAATATAAAACGCGGTTTTTAACGTAAAAATCTGAAGCCTTACAACAGCTCTGTTATTTCAATGTTGTAAACTTCATAGTATTATTAATCCATTTTTATAAATTAGCTTCAAAATGTTACAAAAATTATTGTATCATTATTAATGATAAATTATTCAAAAAAAATTTAATTTAAAATGTGCATATTATGAAAATATTACAAACCATATGAAAAAGGATAAAAGGTGTACTTATACATATAAAAATAATATTATTTATAAAAGTTTTCGCATTTATTATTCATCAATTTTTTACATTATAATAATCTTCCATTCTAAACGATTTATTACAATCATTTTTAATTTGTTCTCGAAACAGTATAATTCAGTAGAAGAAAAATAAAAAACTAAACGAGATAGAAAAGAAAAATAGTCACTCTATAACCAAATCTTTCTATACAATACAAAAGTGATGGGAAAAACTTACATATCCTTTACTTCAGATTTGTTTATTGTGTAGTGACTCTTATTCATTTGAACATTGTAAGTTACAATTTCATACAATCACTACAAATAATTTTGCTATAGTTCTTTTATCTCTTTCTTTTTATGTTGGATTGTTTTTACACCTTTTTTTAATGGGTAGTTTACAATCAGTCTATATAAATTTATGAACGCAAAATCAATCTCCGCTAAACACTTATAATTACTACGTATTCGATGACGCAAATCTACAATACACTTACAACTATAATATTCGCAGTCTTATATACAACGAAATCAGTAGTCAAGTTAAAATAAAACGCTTTGGTATATAAAATTTTACAATTACTCGCTCAAAAACATACAAACTGAGCATTTGTATTTCTGCTTCATATCGTTAATGACACGGCACGATTGCATCTTGTATGATTTAAGATATATTACTTTATTTTCTTAATATTCAAATAAATGTTACATTTAAACTATGCACAGCTTTTATTCATAATCTGCATGCAAGATGCATTCGTGCATCAAATATTATTCGGTGGGTAAAAGTGAAATTGACCTTTTGCATTTACGGATATTTAAAAAATGTCACTGGACAGCATAATAATTATGATAAAAATGTTTGGTTTGTTTATGAATACATGTATGTATATATGGCAATCACACATTAAAATTATCAAAATCAATTAATGATTGATAAATATATCGACTGTTTTTTTCTCAACGCAGAAATTCGTATCAACATCAATAAGACGTACGTTGCTCCCTTATGCAAACTTGAGCACGTGGCAGGGTTGCGCTACATTCATCAGTGATTTTCTCAACTACGAGCCACTTCGCCCCGCTCTTTTTATGGTAAGTACTTTTTATAGATAATTATTTGTAAAAAAATTATAATACACACTTTACTATTCAATCTACCACCACTAATCAATGAAAAAGAAATTTTTTAAATTATTATAATCGATTAGAAAAAATATTCACATGGTGCTTGATTGAATGTGCATGATCATTTAAATTATTCTTATAATCATGCCAATCATGGAAATCGAAAGTTTTTCCATATCAAAGGTTTATATAGGCTTTTAAAGTAGTAAATTATAAGATTTTGCGAATTTCATCAATTTAGAAACACGAAAAAAAAAATGCGGAGACTGAATCTTAAATGCAACAAGGGCGGTCGTATGTTTATTCCTCCCGAATACAAGCGATTACACAATAGTAAACATCTCTCTTTCTCTCTATTTTCTTTGTACACGTGCGTTCTCGAATTCTGGAGCGAGTAATCATTTTCTTATCTTTGCACTTACATTAAACGGTCTACTTGAATAATTATACAATAATACGTTATTAATAATGACTTGGAAGTGTCACTCGGACATATTTACACAATCGATAATTTGCCATGTACATTTTGTTAAACTAAAGACGACGAGCCTTAATTTACAAAATGAAGAGAAACTCGTAAGATTTCTTTGAAAAACAAAAAAAAGAACGAACGAAAACAAAATGGAAAAAGAAAAAGAAAATAATAATAATAATAATCATTGAAGTATTGGTGTGGAAAAATGATGCTTAAAACTATCTGACACTCTCTTCGTGAGTGAAATAACATTGATCACAGCACTGTTTTAGGAAATCGCGATCATGTTCAATAATGAGTATACATATCGTGCGCGAGTTTTCATGTTTATGTACAAGTATAGAAACGCATTTATACATAATGTAGGTAGTATTATGTGGATTGGGTACTTGTTCACCATGCGATAATAAAGTGCGATGACACTGTGTGGGATATGATGGCGAAAAAACGAAAAATAAAAAAAAAAAGAAAAAAAAAGAACCCAAAATCGGCTGTCGCAGCAGCAGTTTACTTCCTGCTGTGCTTGTAGTACCCTGGCGACCTCTTGCCCTGCTCCTTGCTGTCCTTGAGCTTGTTGAGCAGGCCCTTGAACTGCAGGACCTCGGTCTGAGAGATGCTGTTGACGGTGTTGCTCGTCATCCAGTTGAGCAGCTTATCTCCCGAGAGCATCGCCTCGTCGAAGCTGATCGCGCTCTCGTCGGCCTGGTTGTAAGCGCTCGCCTCCTGGCTCGCGCTCCCGTTGGTCAGCTGTTGTTGCTGCTGCTGCTGCTGCTGCTGCTGCTGCTGCGGCTGATCGTTCTCGCTACTGTTGTACAAGCCCATGATGTCGTCGAGCTTGGCCTTGCGGTCCGGGGACAGCTTAGTGCTCAGGTTCGTCGGCATCGAGGAGGCATCGGTATTAGCATTGTTGGTCGAGCTGCTCACGGCTGCCGTCGAGTCCAGCGAGCGCCTCTGGGGGGCGCCCAGGGGCATGCCCAGGCTCTTGAGGCAGTTCCAAAAGTTCGTCTTGGTAAGCGCAGTCTCGCTGAGCGAGTGCTGGGCCGACTCCTTCCAGGCCTGCAGGGTACTGTCGTTGAGCACGAAGCCGGGCCTCGGGACCGGGCTGCTGCTTCCGCGCTTCCTCTTGTTGCTCGACGATTTGCCACCACTGCCGCTATTACCTGTAGTACTGCTGCTGCTTATGCCGTTGGCCGTGCCGTTCGTGTGCTGGGCGAGATTGTAGTAATCGCCGCTGCCGTGGTGCGAGGGTATGAGCATGCTGGGCGGCTCGGCGGCCGGCGACATGGACTGCCTCGAGGAGGAGCGCGCGTTCGAGTCCGTGAGCGAGGACATCGGCGCGACGACGGAGGCATGCGCGGACGACAGGCGCCGGCTGGTGCCGTTCGTTGTGCACGTGCCGTTGCTGGCTGTCGCGCTGTTGCCAGTCGTCGCGGTGGTTGTGTTGTTTTTGCCGACACCGTTGAAGTAACTGCCGTTGCTGGTGCTGTTACTGCTACTACCAGTGCCCGTGCCGCCGTTGCTGCTGCCGATGTTCCTGTGGTACTGCAGTCCGTTGTCGACAAAGTTCACGGTCAGGGGATTGGCGACGTTCATGGGCAGGGAACCGGCCTGCTGCAGGGACGTGATGTATTTTTGGTAGAGGGACGCCGTAACGCTGGCGTTCACGAGGTTCGTCTGGAATATGTTGCGCTGCTCCTCGGAGAGGCTGTTGTAAATTTTGGTGTAGTTGTTGAGAAAGTCGTAGTTCGTCGTCGGGCCCGCGGACGCGGCGAGGGCCGCCCTAACCGTCGCGCTCACGGTCTCGTTGCTCAGACTGCTCGCCAACTCTGCGACACTGCCACCACCGTTGATGCTGCTGTCGACCACCACCGCCGCGGTGCCGTTCTGTTGTGCAGTCTGTGAGTTCTGCTGCACTTGTGCTTGCGGCTGCTGCAGGTGATGATCGATTTTGCGCTTCTTCGGCGGATTGCTGCAGACGATGGAGGGAGCGCTGACGACGGCCGGAGGTGCGGGCAGCTCCTCGTCGTCGCTCATGGCTCGCGGGGGTGGTGTGCCGCTGCCCGCCGAGTCGGGTGAGTACGGACTGCTGTCCGGCGACTGGGCCGAGGGATGGGTGCTCGTGACCTGCCGGCGTATCTTGTGCTCGGTCTTGCACCAGCCCCTCAGCGTCGACTCGGGCACACCGAGTTCCCGGGCGACCGAGGCCTTGCTCTCGCCGGAGGTGACCCGATCTATGGCCCCGAGCTTCTCCTCGGGACTGAGGTTCGGCCGATTGCCCCGCCTGGGCTGCTGGGTCGTTTCGCCGCGCATCCTGGCGAGCGTCTCCTCCAGAAGCAACTGCTCTCCCAGTAGCGAATTCACTTTGCTCGGCTTTGCGGGCGCGCCGGTCTCGAGCCGATAATAATTCCTGCACCCGCGACGATCCGATCGATCGTACTTCTTTGTTTGTTTGTTTGTTTTCACCGGCACACTATATAACCACCCAGTAACTATCCAAGTACTAGCACTCGTTCGTCACATAAGTCCTTGCGCGTCCGTTGACGACTTTCAAAGTTTATTTGATATATTTTCTTGAGAAACACAAGCCGCCGTGCACTGTATACTGACCGCGAGCGCGTGTCTTTCGAGAAAACTGAACACCGATAAACACTGTATTCCAAGTCACTGTTGGCTGCTGCTGTTGTATCCTAATAACCGAGGGCACTTATACAGTCATCAACTGCAGTGACTCTCGCGATACACAAACACCGACGACGTCGATACTCGATAATAAGAAATACAAGTGAGACAGAGAGAGAGAAGGAAGGTACAAGCAGACGGAAGAGGAGATGCGTCGACCTTCTTCTACCGGCTGCCCGAGAGCATCTGACTCGCTGGGCGCGCGACACGGGGCTTTTAGAGCCGCGGCGTATAGCGGAGTGAAGCGGGAGCCTCGGCGCCCACCGGCGCTGTAGGTGCTGCCACCTTGCACGGGGAGCGGGAGCGGAGGGGCGGTGTGCGCGAATGGACACCGGAGGGGAAAAAGGGATGATATGCAGACTCTCTCTCTCTCTCCCTCTCGCGTTCTCGTGCGGGCGGTACTTATACGTGTTGTTGTACGTACATTGCCGCCGTTTTAGCTTTTGCTGTGTATACATATATTCGTACTCTCTCCTCTTTCTCTCTCTATACCCGGTGTGCGGTGTGTAGCACATGCGCTGGGGGGTTATCTCGCAGTCGGAGAGGGAGAGTAATAAAGCGTTTTTATGAATGAAACAACTCTGCCCCTGACTGCACAACTCTCCCACCACTGAATGCATTTCGCTCTCGTTTTTCGCACTCTGTATATATGATATCCCCCCCTCGCTGTGTAGTGTGTACCCTCTATATTATATGTGTTTACCGGTCTCCCATGCTTCTGTATTATACGCGCTGCGTTGACTTGGGTATGATAAATATAAATCCATAGCCATGATATTTTTTACAATTTTTTTAATTTCACGCGCGAGTATTCCGTAAGTTTAGGACAATGACTTCTCTGTTGTGATCCATTATGCTCTATTTTTTCCTTCCTCTTCTTTTCTTTCGACTGTAATACGCGAGCGTGCAAAGAGATGCGAGGCAAGAAGCGATAAAAAAAAGGTGCACATGCGCGAGTTGCTATCCATGGATTAATATGTACACGCCTCAGGCGTCGAAAATGGAAAACAATGAACAAAATCATTAACAGTCGTCCACCTCCCCCCGAAAAACTGGACGCGCAATAAACTGCAGTACGTCATCGCGCACAACATCTTATCGTCGTCGTCGTCGTCTCGAGGCGCTGAAAATTCCGCGCTTGCGGTGCGTGACCCGGCGTTTCCAAACGATTCGGTATACTACATTTGAATGTGTCATATGCTTCCTCATCATCGCTACACTTCCTCGTAAACGCGCAGTTGAGTGGTTTAGCTTCCGCCGAACTCTCTCTCTCTCTCTCTCTCTCTTTGCCCGCACCCTATCTGAAATTCCGAGTGGAATTCTGTACCTGAAATTTTCAGCGTCGCGTCGCACATATACAAGCACAACATATTCACATCATTGTACAGGTATTGGTACATGCGCGCATCCATACGACAATAAATTACACACCAACGCGCATTCGTCATATTATAACTCACGCTCGCCACATTTTCCCAAAATCTCTCTCTCCCCCCATTCCTTCGCCCCACGGATTCTTTCCCCAAGCGACCTTGATCTTGATGGCGCGGGCTCTCGCTCTCTCCTGCACTTTATTTCTGGATTCTCCATAGCCATACGCACGCACAATGCATACATACATACATATACAACGCCAGCCCCGTACTTATCGCGGGAAAAAGCAAAGGAATCGACAGATGAGTCGCGCGCGCGCTTTCTCGGAAACACACCGCGCGAGCCGAACAACAACAAGTTGCCCGCAGCGGTCGCGCCGCGTCTCCCCTCTTATCGGAGCGACAGAAATTCAGCCCGCGCTCTCCTTATCGCCGCGCCATAGGGTATATACGTGTATACACACGCGGCCGTGATGATGATGTCCCTCGCGCTCTTGCCGTCGATGCGCGGTGTTCGCGCGTGTAATACATTGTAATGTTGTGAGAACTCTGTTCGTGCCGCTCTCTCTCTCTCTCTCTCTCCCGATCGCGCTTTTGGTCCGTTCCGAGAATTTTCGGGCGAAACGACACGTCGCGCGCAAACATCGGTCGACGCCCATTCGCGCGGCTCATCCATGCGGGTGAGATGTCCATACCCGTTGCCCCTGGTACGCCTTTGCGGTTGCGCTTGGAGAGCAAAAAAAGCGCAGAGTCCCGATGATCCGTGGTCCGATAAGAGGCGATCGACCGATCGATCGAACGACTCGTATCGGTGCACCGGCGCGGATCGATACTTTGTGCGCGCGCTGTTATACAAGTGACCCGCGATTGGGATCGAAGTTTGCGGGATGAGCGTCCGCGGTCGCACCGTGGCATGGTTTACTTACTTCCCGCGTATAATACTGGCAAGGTGCAGACTCGCATGCGCTTCGATCAACATTAATGACAGCAGCGATAAATAAATGCGGCTATATAAATGTTCACTAGACGCGCGGAAATGAAAAAAAAACACGGAGGAGCCGTCGTAAAATCACCCGTTACGCGGGGTCGCGTCGATACTCGATGAGACCGCACGAAGGGCGAATTCAAAGGGGTTGCTCGGTCCCGCGGATTTCATCGTTAGGTCCGTCGAGCGGGACGAACGCGAGTCGGGAGAATCTTTTCTCACACGCATGAACGACGAAAGGAATTTCCTACGAATCGGGTGAGCGCTTTCGCCGAAATCGGCGCACGTATCGCGAATCGTCATCAGCGTAGTTATTAAACAGCGGACGCGAGTCGACTTTGGTAAAATCAGCGCCCCGACGAGAAGATAAAAACGCGCGCGGCCCGAAAAGAGGAAAACACGGCGCGAACGCGCGCATCGGGCGTCAATATTTGTCCCTCGCCTCGGGCCGTCTTATCGCCGAGGGTTGCGCAACACAGCGGGCGCACAGTTAGGGGAAAGGGAGAAATGAAAAAATCCAGCTGCATAGTAAGCACACTATATACACGCATCCGCGGCAACGGCGCAGACCTGTACTCTTTTGTTGTCGTTGCCGTTATTACGCTCGGTCGCGCCGCGCGAACGCAAAGAGGGGAGAGCGTGCGTGTACTGGTGTACGTGGAAAAAAAAAAACAGCCTACGAGAGCGCGAACGAAATAATTGACGCACGGAGCGGGGTCGGATAGCCGAGCCGCTGGATCACGCGGGCGGCAAGCGTCTCCCCGATCGTTCGCGCCGCGCGAGCTCTCTTGCGTCATTCCGATGCTCCCCCTTGCTCGCGCTCGGCCGGCTCTCGGATTCTTTTTTCGCTCTTCCCCCCTCGGTCTTGTACGCTACGTCGGCCGAGCGGTGCCGCGCTGCGGTCGCGACTCGCGTCCTCCTTTCTCCTTCCATGTCCCGCGTCGGCGGTTTTCTTCTCTCTCCGTTTCCGTCTTTGCCCGCGAAA
>JAPYYV010003023.1:0-19221 GCA_030522625.1 Copidosoma aretas
AGGAAGAACATTCACGAGCTGTACTGAAACATGAAATATTTAGGAACTTTGTCCACACTTTGACTCAGCGAAACTACGTACTTGAATATCATAGAACAACAAATATCTTTGAAAACATCCCTTTCATAACACCCTGTACTTAATAAATACGCGTTATTGCTTTTCAAAATTTTTATCAATTAATTGTTACTTTCAAATCACGTTCATTGCTCGAAAGGGATTCTGATGAACACTCTAATTGTTACTATTATCGAGAATAGTCACTATTTTCAGTCTCCAAAATAAATAAAACAAACTGCATGCTAGTGAATACCGCAGCAAACCTACAAATGCATGTGTTTTAAGTACGTGAACTCAAACGCATGTATACTTGGAATTATTATGAATTGCTTTTTAATTTTATACACCCATCTATTTTCAACTTAACTTAGTACTATTTTCAAAAGAAGTAGTCGATTCTATAAATCAGAATACAGAAAAAAGCAAAACAATCACCTCGACAATTACAGAGACACTCGGGAGGTCAATAATTGGGTAATGGTCAAGATAGCTTCGACCCGATTATTGACCGGGAGGTCAATCACTGGGTTCATGCGTTTTTGAGCATCCAGTTGTTGACCAAACCTATTTTTAATAATAATACGTAAATTTTCAAGATAAAAATATTCTTAACGTACTTTTAAATATATTTACTTATTTATATTGTCAAAATACAATTATAACACCCATAATGGACCTCTACAAGGCCTTCAAACTATTGGGTCTCTCTTGTGCAGTCACGGTCAAATTCAAGCAGTTCTGGGTATGGCCTTTTTCTTATTTCAATAACTTTCATTTAAATTAACGCAATACAGAAATGTTAGATGCTCCAAAAAGTTAAGGGTTTAAAGATTTCAAAAACGTTATAAGTAATATTCTTTGGAGTAAAGTATTCTTATTTTTTGGCAAAACTTGAAGGGGGGGTAAATCACTGGCAGGGGGTCAACAACTGGTACGTTTACCCATAGTATTGTTTTTTATTTTGTTTTTCCTCTTTTCCCGAATTGTAATTTTTTATAAAACATTACAATTTTTACAAAACATAGTTTTCTGGAGTATTAACTTACTTCAATTCTTTTGCAAAATTATTTAGCTTATTTAATTCAAACTAAGCTGTAATATATTTTTTACCTTTTTACATAGAACTTTTAATCATCTTTTCTTCGTAATTTTTTCTTAGTTGGTACAATAAACATAATTTTTATGATGATGTTTATATTCTAAAACAAATCTACGAACTATTAGAATAATAATATTAAAAAGAATATTTCAAAATACATTTTATAAAAGATATAATAGGAATGAAAGAAAAATAGAATAAAAAAGAAAAGAATAAAAAACAAAGCAGTCTTCGGATTGCTGGAAGAAGCTCAATCCTTCCTTATCAAGGGAAAGAAAAAATTATTATATATGCATATCATAGCAACCTGACATCAGCTCGATTGACGCGTGTCTCGTAAATCATAAGTGTACAAATCAAATGTTCATAAGAATCCATAATTAATTAAGGAAGTTGGTCAAAGAGCAGGACTATACAATTATTGAAAAATGATCTTAAAATACTGTCCAATATTTCGGCAACCTCATATTGCCATTTTAAGAGCTCCATTTAAAATTTACGGTCGTACAAAGGATGATTAAATAACACAGATATAAGTGACATCGGTGGACTAAACAACTTATCTGATGTAAGGATAAAAACCTAATTGAATCGAAAATTCCAACTAGTTGACACTTTATCTTTATATAAATCGGTACGAGAATGGGTATTATTGATTCTTACATAGCACAACACGTTTCAGAAATGTTTTCAGAATGTTTCGGAAAAGTACCCAAATTGAGTGCATATTTATAAGAAAAATTAGTTAATATTATTATTATTATTATTATTTTAGCAATACCTAAATTCATAAAAAAAAAAAACAGTAAAAGTAAAATTAAAAATATAAAGACAAAATAATTGCCATACCGCGGACACGACCTGGGTCTGCCGGGATAAAAAGCGAGCATATCTTATCAACTTGGACATAGTGGACGAAATTTCATATATACAAAGTAAAGTTTCTATAAAGTACAAGTACCATTATTTTTGTTTTCCGTACTTACAACTGCATTTATACAAATATAAATCATTGAAATATTATTTTAATTTGACAATGTATGAACTAATCATTACATACAAAATCTCTATAAATGCAAAATTAATACGAAAGTACAACATCGCAATAAATCCCAAAAGTTATCGTTAGATGAAAAATATCATCAAAAATATAATATAATCTGCACTCAATTTAATTACGTTTAGGAAACATCCTAAAAAAGTTTCTGAAACGTATCATATAACTTATGCTGAGCTCAGAAACGGACATTTTACAGTTTCAAAGACGTTTTAGAAGTGCCTCTGAGCTCTCGTGAAAAATGTTTGTAAATTTCAAATTAATTAAACGTTTTAAAAACATTTCAGAAATGTTCTGTTCTATGTGGGTTGTAAGATACTGACAAATCCCCGTCGTACTGTTTGAATCAAACAGAATATATACCTCATTAAAAATTGTTGATTTTATGTGTTCATCTTTAGTTTAGATTAGATGCATTTAATAGTTTCTAATGATACTTACCCATGCATTATTTAATCACGTTTTGTATAACCGTGATTTTAAAAAAATATCCCCTATGATGACAACATGAGGATGCTGAAAGATTGGACAATGTTGTTAAATATTTTTTCAAAACATGTATAGCCCTACTTTATAAAGAAGTTTCTTAATTCATCGTGGTAAAAAAATTCAGTGTTAAAAATGATTGTTACTTATAAATTATTTAATAATTAAGTTTTGCAAGAGAAATACTGCTTCTGTAATACGTGTATCAAAGACATATGAAAGTTTAGTAATGACGGAATTTTTCGAAGTAATCATATTGTATTGATTACTGTTTTATTAGAGTGGTAAATATTATTTTCTTCATCAGGAACCCTATCAAATTATTTTTTTTTGTTTATCCGTCATTCCCTTCGAGAAACAGCTTTTTTTTTGTTTATAAAAAAGTTATTTTTTCATGAAATCATGTCAAAAAAGTCTGTGCTTATTCATATGAATATTTTTGACGTGCTGTAATGTTTTTAAAATTTCTCATCCCTATTCCATCATGATATGCAAAATATGGAAAATAAGTGTTATGTTTGAAAGTGGATCATAACCTCTCTATAAGTGCGCCTCGATATTTATTATTTCTTTAGAAAACCCGTACAATTGTTATTTTTTGTCTATCTTACTCTCTCTTTAACATTTAGCGTACTTTTTGTTTTTAAGTTTATGTTCTTACGAAATTATTTTAAAGTAAATAAGGCATATCTGTACTTTTTTTTTACACGGGCAAAATTTTATTTAAAATATTTTTATTAGATTCCATGAAGATATACCGTAAAATCTAAGTTGTGCTAGTATTTGTACGGGCATAGAAATATGTATTTACCATGGAGCCACAGCCAGAAATGTTAAACGAGTGTATTTATCGACTAAAACAGCTTATGCTAACCAAACTTTCCGTTCCATTTGCTAGATGGCCAAGCCTGCAAGTATATTTCCCGCAAGTGAACTAAGAACTTCTACAATATAAGCTCGAAATATAGTACTGCGTTACTCGGGATAGAATTTAATGCCCGCCCTCTCAAACATGGGTTTTCTTATGTCAGGGGGTCCTGTATTAGTTTTTCCTGTCTGAATCATGCTGGACGGAATTTAGTACACGATCTCTCCAACATGGGTTATCTCATTTTGGAAGGTGAGGTATTAAATTTTGGCCAGTGTTACGGTATTCCTTTGTCAGCTCCTAGCACCGAGGCCAAGACCTGCCATTAGAAGTATAGCTTTAAAAAAATATTACATTTATACAAAAAATATGAATATAGGGGGTTACAGCGTGGATAACGCAGTGGGCGATGCCCTACTATTATAAATATATATATATATATATATATTCCTATATTTTTTATCGAATTTGTGTAGGGCACAATTGATAACCCCTCTTCCCGGCACCCCCACTAAAACTTTTTGGAATTTAATTTCGTGTAAAATTAAGTTAAAAACACACCTATTTTTCAACTATTTAAATATTAAAAGAAATGTTGCTTTGAAATGATAATTCTCGATCATACATTTTTTGAAGTAAATTATATTGTTGATAACAAACCTTTACTCAAATAATTCGGACTTAGAATTTTAGTTTCAATGTTAGATCTGCCATCTTTAAATTTTGCTTAACATGGACTCCACGTGTACATATACTAATGGCGTTGTGCTTCTCTGCGCGCTCTACGTGCTTGCACCCCACGCATTAATGACGACTTTTTATAAAGCACTTGATTTTAGAGCAAAGTTTTAAGAATTATGTTTGTTGCAATCTTAATCTACAAAAGATTTTCCAAAAAAATAACTGTATTTTAGATGTCTTGACATATAAATGAATAAAATATAAATAGGTCAAGGATACTGTAAAGGCTCTACATAAAAAAACGGGATTCTTGGACGAGCTTTCCCCCACTGTACCTAATTAGTATTAATAGTAAGGTCGTCTTACAATTTAATACAGTTTAATGATATAAACATATGGAATAGGTGTACTTTGACATGTTAGAAATAAATCATTAATTAAATTTCGCAACATTGCTTGAACGCATATTCTTAATATAAGCAAAAAAATTTTGAGAAAAGGTATCATCTGAGCTATTAATAAATTTTGTTTTAAAGAAGCCTATCTTACTCCTAACATAGTTCAACGAAAGAGAAAAAATAATTGAACGATATCACAATAGATCTATTATAATCTTATGTCTTGCGAAAAATTAATTTATTTCATGTTTACCAACACAACTATTTTACACATACATTTTTAATATGTCACTATTTTTATGTAATTCTATCATTTGAATTGCTTATTGCGCTATTTTTTTCTAGAAAAATTGGAAATGTGAGAAGTTTGATCGAATAATAAAAGTCTTACTCGCTTTAACTCATGCTTAGCATAATATTGTTCCAAAAAAAAACTTGGAAATGGTGTACATTATGATTTTCTCATTGCTGAACATGATAAAAATGAGGTAATGCTGGTAAGAATAAGACTAGTTGACTCATTTCATATTATATATTTGATTACTTTTTTTCGCATTTATTTATAATAGTATTGATAATGTCATATCAATGGTTTTATTGTCTCATCAACTTTTTTAATATTTTACGTTAGAATTAAGTGAAACATCTTTAATTGACTATCGAACTTACTGAAAGTTTTATCACCTTAATTTATAATAATTCGTTTATTTACTTTCTTTATAAATTCAATTTGATGATATTCTCAATTTCTTTGGAATATTTTATTTTATTAAAATAATGAACAAAATATACTTGAAAGTATTAATATTCTAAATAATTTATTCAAATTAATTAGAAATTTTCAAAAACTTATATATGGTGTACTAATATTTTTATGTAAGGTTTCACTCACATATGCATTTATATGTATATGTGTTCTCACGTATCCATTCGTATATGCATAGGGGTATGTTTGTGTTTACGTATGTATGTTTGTATCTATTATTGTGAATATAATTGTAAAAATGTATGCATGTATGTACATCTTTGTAAATGTATATATGTATATACGTATCTATGTATCATATGAGTCTAAATGTACGTATGTAAGTATGTTTTTTTACGTATTTTGTAGAAAATTATGTCTGTGTGTGCAGGTGTAAGTATTGACGTGATTCAGTCTCCTTTTTTAAATTTTTATAACTTTCTATGTAATAATGAATGAATAATTTTAGTATTTGTATGTGTTATTGTATAAATTTATGCATGTTTTGCATCAATGCATGTATGTATGAATGTACGCATACAAGTCTGTAAGTATTTATATACATATGTACATATCTAATTATGTATGTATGTATGCATGTGTCACTGTGTGTTTAGATGAATGTACTTATGTATGTATGATTATAAGTAAGTTTTCATGTGAATATACATGTATAAAGAATTTGATGCATGCGAGTCTCTATAAATGTGTGTATGTTTATATGTGTAAATTTTCATTTGTGTTAACGATTTCACGAATATTTGCATACGTCTAACAATGACATAATGTATGTTTGGATATATGTATGTAAAAAGATATGGAATTATTCACAACCGTATCAGTGCTCTTGACTGCGGCACCCAGAAGCGCGCGAAATTCAAAATTGCTATATGGGCAAAACAGCAAAAACTCAGTATCCTAAATCCCAAGCGTTTTCACCCAGTAACCTGGGATCAGCAAATAAAAACGTATAATGAATAAATAAATTATTGATTAAATAACAACATTACCTAAATCCAAAGCTTTTTAATCCAGTAACCCGGTGGACAGCGAGTCAATGATATGATACATGAGTAAATGATTCTAAAAATAACAAGATAACCTAGATCCCAAGGTTTTAAGCCCAGTAACTCGAGTATCAGCGAGTTTAATAATACAGCAATTAAATAAATAATTGATTTTATAACAACATAACCTAAATCCCAAGCTTTTTAGCTTAGTAACCCGGGGGACAGTGAGAAAATGATATGATAATTAAATAAATGATTATAAAAATAGCAAGATAAGCTCAATCCCAAGTTTCTTAACCCAGTATCCAGAGGGACTGCGAGTTTAATAATATAGCAATTAAATGAATTATTGATTAAATAACAACTTAACCTAAATCCCAAGCTTGTTATTCCAGTCACCCGGGGGACAGGGAGTTTATTAATACAGTTAGTAAATAAATTATTAAATAAATAACAACATCACCTAAATCCCAAGTCTTTCAACCCAGTAATACAGGGAGCAGCGAGCTTAATATTACAGTTATAATAAAAGTTATTGATTAAATAACAATAATCCAATTATTACATTATTAACTTATTGCCCCCCGAGTTACTACGTTGAAAAGCTTGGGATTAAGATAATGTTATTTGATTAATATTTTATTTAGTCACTATATTATTAAACTTGCTGTCCCCATGGTTACTGGGTTGAAAACCTTGGGATTTAAGTTATCTTGTTATTTTTATAATCATTTATTCAATTATCATATCATTGACTTGCTGTCCCCCGGGTCGTTGAGTTAAAAAGCTTTGGATTTAGGTTATTTTGTTATTTAATTATTAATTTGTATAATCATTATATTTTTAAACTTGCTGTCCCCTGGGTTACTCGGTCAAAACGCTTAGGATTTAGTTTACTAAGTTTATGTGGTTTGGTCCATAGAGCCGCTTAGAATTTTGCGTACGTCTGGGTGCCGCAGTCGAGAGCACTAATACGTATGTGCGTATGCATATGTGTATGTGGACATTTCTATATGTATCAACATATATATGGCTGATTCCGCCTTAACTTGCCCAGATCATGTTCCAAATTTGTTTAAACTAGAGTTGGTTAAAAATAATTTTTGCAGTATTTGTATTGCAAATAGCATCTACAATAAATGCCTTAAGCGATTACACGAAGAAGTTCTTTGGTCAATAGATATACGATATTTTACAATGGCGATTTTTAGTTAATTTTTGAAAAAACAAGTCCACCTTTGGTACGTCTAGGTATGCTTTGTTTGAGTTTGAAGTGATCTTACATAGCCTAAATAGAAGATGGTATGAAGCCCAGTCAATTGAAAAAAGAAAAATTAGGTTTAATGCTACCGTTTAAAAATTACAGCTGTTCCAAGAAGACACACGAAAATCGTTGAAAATGATTCTTCGTGGATATTTTATGAAAATCCGTCGTTCGTCTTTAAACCGCTATAACTTTAAATTTGTGTCCTGAAATTCAACCAACTTTTTTAAGATCGACAGAGTTCTACTTAAGCTTTCATTCAAGTCAAGTTGAGGCAACCTAAAATAGTACACTACGTTGCTACTAGCGTTGAAAGTAGAACCATCGTTTATCGATATATTTCGTGACGTAAGGCTAATTTGATCAATCGCAGAGACACATGTTTAGTATTTTAGCCTAACAGAGCTGAAAATAAGTTTTGATAAAGATCTGATGCACAGAAACGAAATGATAGACAAGTTTAGAATTGGGGGGACGGACAGGACAGGGGACGGCCAGGACATTTCACTTTTAACATCTCGTGCAGCTCGTAAACACAGTTTAGATTTATTTCCCACGCGTACTACTTCTAGTATCAACAAATGCTTACACAAAATGCACAGCCTGTACCTTCAAAGACTACACTCGTTGCGGAACAAAGGGGGACAGAAAAGACCGAAATTTTTAGTAATCGCGTAATTTGAGGTTACAAATGCTCACCGCTTACTCGAGTAAATACGGACTCTGTCACTCGCCTCTGTTCACTTACGGTGTGCGGTACAAGAATCCAACTGTTTGATGTGATCAAAAATCTTTTCACTCTTTTTTCTGAGCCAATGATGTAGTGGACAATTTACTGAGACAAAAACTCGTTACAAAATGTATGCACTTCGTTGGACAACTTAATGACTCGGTCTGGCTTTGATATTGGTGATAACTAGTAGAGAAAAATGCAATGTTCGTGACGTACATCTTTAGTTGAGGCCCGTGACATATACGTAAGCACACCAACGGTTAAAAGTTGGGAAATCAAGTTTATAACAGGGGGAGAAAGACGTCTCGACCCTTTCTCCCTCAATATTTCGATGACAACTGATTCTAATGCCCATTTTGACTTTACCATCAGTTAGAACACAAAATTTACATAGATATGCTGCGCACCAATTCCTCATATTTATATTCTATATATAAATTAATATTCTTTCTTTTTTATTCTGTCTTTTCTTTTATTTTTGTTATACAATATATAGAATTTACTATGAATTATTCTTTTTGATAATATTATTCTTATAATTATCATAACTTTTGATAATATTAATATTATTATACGATTTTTGTTTGTTATGCATACTAAAATTAAATTGCTAAGAAAACATAAAAAAATTATTTTTTAATCTGAAAAAGTACACTACATGTGTATGATTAATTAATAAATAATAAAATTTTGGAAAAATGACAAATTAAAGTAAAAACAATATTGTAATGATAAATATTTTCTTTCCATTCATAATTAACGTTTTTCTTCAAAACTGACAATAAATAACGTGTGAGGGTTTTTAGTATTTAATTCTTTAAGAACATATAATGTTATTTGTAATAAATCATTCAATGATTTTTCCAAAGCTATTTTATTTATGTTATATGCCCCAATTGATAAATTTTAAAAAAAGAAGCTGCTGCTATGTTGCTGTATCGTTTATGATCATTTCTTGCGTAATTTTTACTTTCGTGAAATATTTCTGTTGACATTATTTTGTATAATTATGAAAACTATTTTACAGATAATTTTGTTTTGGATGTGAAAAAACTAGCATTTTTATACATAAATAGAATTATTATTCCAGAATGGGAGTCTTGCGAATCCTTCAATTTACCTGCCCCTTAAGCCATTTTTTTTGCAAAAATCAGATAACTTTGAATAAATTGCTTTTTGTAAAAGAATGTTCAAACAAATAAAAGTTCAGTTAAAATATGATCATAAATATATTTTTTAATTATATTTATAAGATATCTAAAACTTTTTTTGAAACAAAGTTCCTTATCTCGCATTGCAGGCTTTGGGCGGATGGGGGCTGAACCGAAAAAAGTATAACAAGATCTTATCCTGACACTAAAGGGACCCTTTCGGAGACTTTTGCAGAGAGAGACAAATAAACAGGCTGGCACATGCACTTTCACCAGCGCTTTCACCTGCGCTTTCACAATGTGCACTGGCATGGCACAAAGCGAGTACCGTACGATAAACATATATATGTCTGTATGTGTACACATGTAGGTATAGGTTTACGGCACTACTGCAGTCTGCTACTCTGCTTGTCCGTCTGTCTCTTTTCCATGCACACGATGATGTGGTACGCCGTAGATGATGGGGAAAGTTGAGCTCGACTCAAGCATGCATTTTTGGACGCATTTCCGTCATCTGCACATGTACAGAAGTCAAAAATCGGTCTCTGCTAATGCATGAGCGGTAAAAGATGTGCCTCTCGACTTGTTCAAGAGAAAGCTCCTGCTGCTTTTGCTCTATACATGCCTCCCTCTGTTTTGCTGCATATCGTTGAAATCGTGACTGGCTGTAATAAGGGCTTAGCTAGGCCCCTGTTACAACTAAGGTACAATCAGGCAAATAATGGAAGCGTTCAAATTTCATTGATCGGTCGCTTGTTCTCATGTTTTAAGTTATGAATATATAATTTATGAAGACGGTATGGCAAAAGTCTACAAAAAAGACAGAGGAACTTTATTCCGACCGGGGGTCTATAGACCCCTTACGCCGTTTTTATAGATTTTCCTGGCTTCTTAAGTGTTATTGTTCTATACAAATTAACTTTTTATCGCTAAATAGTTTGTACTACAATATTTAATTAATTTTTGAAAAAGTACATAATTTTCTACTCTGTCAAAAGCATGTGCTATGCAGCCAACCTTATCTCTTCACATCATAATTGAAAGTTTAAAACACGCCTGGCAGTGTTAAAAGAAGAAACTTTATTACTCAAAAATCGATTGAAACGCGTGTTTCAAAGTAGTAAATCAATAAAAAATACCATTATTAACGTGGAATCATATGCCTTGGGAATCTTATAAAAAATGAGTAATAAAACCTGGAAAAAAAATTCAATGTGCACGAAATTGGCAAAGGATTTCATTTAATTCTCAGATAAAATTATTTAACAGTATGATTGGGTGTTCGTGACTAACTTTTAGTTGACTTACAATCTAGCCAATGGAATCAGATACCCTTGAGTACAACTTATCCTACGGATTCTGATAATTTTAATAATAAAGTAACAAAAAATATTTTAAGGAAAAAATCGTTTTGAAAGCGAAATTTCAATAAGAAGGAATTAAAAGGTACGTTTATTATCATGAGATCTTATGCTACTAGAATCCATGGCTAAAATATGAAAATGAATCTATAGTAATCGAAAACAATTCGATTTCCACGAAATTAATAGGAAAAATAGTTAAATTCTGAGAAATAGTTATTAGACATTATACATTTAAAGTCTTAATAAGATATTATAATAATATTTTAGAGTCTGCTCTATAAATTCAGTGTGAAAGACTAAAAAAGTTGACTGTAAAATTTGAATCTCCATTTACCTTGGATTTGTGGCTGCCAGCTCTATTGTCCTTGAGTGCGCTGCTGCCTGCCTGTTCTCCGTGTGACTTCAATAAATTCAAGGTTACTCTAAGACTTAATACGTTTATGTAGAAAATTTTGTATTTCTATTTAAATTTTATTAAGTTTTAATAGTATTTGCTCGTAGTTGATGCTATTCGATGTATTTGCTGGAATTGTTCATAATTTTGTCTGTTGTATGAGTCGAGTTCGCTCATTTGTACCACAGATATATTTCTTAAAGGTTGCGAGGTATTGTTTCTCATGCGTTGTTACACTTGATCCACCAATCCAAAATTACATTATAATGAACAGATCAAACTTGTTGACAAAATGACCGTGGCCTTTACTCATTTTTAGAAAACGAGACAGGTTAGAATGGCAAGAGATCAGGCAGCCTCTAGACTGCAACAACTTATTAAGGCCTCTCATTTATTGCATTAATAGCATGCTAATGTTGTGCAATTAACTTTACTGACTAAAGCAGATGATTATTGCAAGGATGGATTATTTGTATGGGGCTTAGGCGAGGAAAAGGGATTAGATGAACCACCTAGAGACAATAAAAAGTCTTTAAAATTACCCTGCACAGTAAAAAACTTATCCTTAACTACATCAAGTCATAAGTAAGAAGTATACTTTTTTTCACTGTATATATATACTAGTGGCACTTCACTCCGTGCGCGCTCCAAACGCCAACCCCCATATTTTAATATTTTTATTCTCATATCTGAATGACAAATAAAAAATTTATTTTAAATACACATATATGCGTACAAACGTAGATAACCAAAGCGATCTCATGAAAATTTGCTAAAAATTCGAGCAAATACAGTCAATATATGAAATATGTTTACTGATTTAGAAAATATTTGTTAATAATTTAATACTGATAATGACCTTGATTGGTATATAAGCTTAATATTGATTCATATGTATATGTATACAATATTTAAGAAATCATTATTATTACAGAAATAGTTATGAGCCTTTGTTTGTTACTTTTGGTCATTTTAGAATCAATTATGGATATCAAATTATAATAAGATATCATTTTGAAATTATTTCTTGATATTTGCAAGCGTAAATAGTTTATTTTATTATTTTTTAAATTCGCATATAGATTTTTATATACTTCTACATTTTCTTTGTTTGTTTTATACCCATTTAAAATTCTAATCGTCCTCTATTAGTACAAATATAATATTCAATTGAGTAACGTATATAATTCATAAAACATACAAGAACGTTTGAAAATCTATTTTTACATTAACATAATATTTTAATTAATAACGCATTCGATATTTTTGGACTTTCAATATTAACTGTTGTGCCTTATTTAACTGCAGAGATATCTTATATTTTCACATGAATTATCTTTCTCCTGCATATCTCTCCATTATCATTTAATCCTATATTTCTCACTGATATTATCATCTCATATGTTGCTTTTTTTTCCTCTTTACATAGCAACATGTGCTTTATTTTTTTTCTTTTATTCCAGATTCTACAGTCTATCACTTAAAAATTTCTGAACTCACCGATATATTTTTATTCTTGCATTATTGTTCTTTCTGCTTTTTTCTTTTTTTTTTTACATTTTATATATAATAGAGTTGACAATTACGAGATAGTTTTTTGGTATTTTCTGATTGACAAATTCTAGCTTATTTTTCTTTGTTGCTTTTTTTATAAATCATATAGTTTTCTAATTCTTTACTTTTTCATTTACATCATTAACTTCGTTGACTATTTTGTGTGATTTTTATTAATCAAGTCCCTTAATTCTTTAATTAGGCATAAATAGAACCATCTGCTCTTGTCTACTTTTGTTTTGTCCACAAAGTATATTTATTTCTTTTTTCTTATGCCTATTCCTAGGCCAACGCTTCCTGCCTTCATTTCTTGTATATATCCTTGTGTATTTGTATTTAAACTTAACTTAACAATTGTAAATCTGAATCTGTTTTTTCCTCTTGTTCTTGCCTTTTTCATTTCCAAATCCATGCTTACCTTGCCCACCACCAGTTTTCGTATACATTCTTTTGTCTTTGCATCTAAACTTAAATTTTTATTTTGAATCTGCCTTCTATTCTTTCCACATATTTTTTTTTTGTTTCATAAGCCAATCCCAGCTACGTATGTGCAATGTAAATTGATTATTTAGTCCATGAAAAATAGTATCTGATTCTAACTTTCTACGTTACCTCTTTTGCTGAAGGTGACTCATCACCTTTTCAAAAGTCGAGCCATTGCATCGAGCCATTGAAATGCAAATTTAAAGTAGAATATGACTCAGCAGATATATAGTTATTATTTCAGGGCATGTTGCTTGCCAAAATAAAAATGAAATCATATCTAAAGTTTGAAATTTTAGCATTGTTCTTATGGAGTAGTTTGATTTTTTCATGGAATGTTATAGCTTTTGTAGGCTAAAAGTCGAGCCACATTTTACAAAAACTAAGAGCTAGTAGTCTAAACAATCCTCTTTTTGATAGAATCGCGAGTGTCCCAGAGTACTGATCAAAACCAAAACATATACTGTCTTGAAAGTCCTAACCGCAGGATAACCTCATTGTTGATTCTTTGCGCGAGCCCAGAAGATGCAATTGTCATAAATAAAAATTTGGGGTTAAAAATTGTAAAACTATTGTTTATACCTATAACTTAAATGGCATGCACGGTTGTAAATGTACATTATTGCCAGAACTTTGTGTAAAAATATTAAATAATAGTTGTTCCGATAAATGGGTTAGATCAAAAATAGTTAAAGGTATTTTACAAACATTCATTTTTATTGTGCATTTGATTACTATAACAATAACGCGGTAAATAATTTAAGTAACAATCAAATAAAATATCCATTATATGTCATTACAATCAAATATTTGGCATATTTTGTCTAATGTTTTTTTGTTGCTAGTCACACGTGGCTTTCCTCCAACATTCTCGCTTAGAAAAAAGCTTAGCCCTTTTTTGACACTTTTTGTGAATACTTTATATAAAATAGATGTTTTTACTTGCGCCTTAGCCATTTTCAGCATTATTTCATTTAAAATATTATTTTTGTACTCTAATATGGACGCTTTATTAAAAAAAAACAGCTGTTTCTTCATTTTTTTGTTTCAAAATGAAAGAAATACTTTTTCCATACATTTTTTCACAAACATTTAAATTTTTACTTGCAAAAAATTCCACAAAACACGTAGAAAGTACATGCTGTCGACAGACGCTGGAGCTGAGAGCCAACGTGCGAGTTCGTCTGCTTGGATAGAAACGTACGCACTTTTTTCGGGACGCTGGTTAATACTAAGTTTTCTTAATTACGTAGTTTTCTCGCGTTTTTTCGCTCATAAATCATGGATAAGATGTGACACAAGATACTGACTGTCTTTTTATTCTTTTTTTTTTCGTCAATCTTTGATTTATAGATGTGCCCCCTTGGTGCCCCTGCTTGATACGGCACCATCGTGATGAGCAACCTTAAGCCTAAAACTGCTTTGACTGCCCATTGCACCCTACCCTATCTGTTTTTATCCTTTAATATTCCTACAAACGACGATTTTTTTTGTGCTCACTTCCAGTATTTTTTTTTGTACTATATGTATCTAAGTCTATCTGCATGGTTTTTTGTCTTTAAATTTCTGGTCACCTACAACGATGTCATAAGATAATTTATGATACTAAATTTTAAATTTGCCGACTGTTACACCTTCTGTATTAGTTTACATCCGCTTATCGCCTATAGCATCTATAAAAAAACTTATAATTACCAATCCTTATAGGCGTCCTTGCCCACTCCCCTTTTTTAAAGTAAATTTGTTTGCTCCCTACCGTAATTACCTGATTTTTTGTATATTATTTTAATTTTTATACTTATGTCTCTCATATATAATTTGATCCAGATTATCTCTCTATTAATGTTATCAAATTTTGTTTTGAAGTCTACAAAAACAGCATACAATTTATTGCCCCCTTCCCCTATTTTATTTTTAATCAAACTATTTAGTACAAAAATATCGCACCTTGTTTTTTTTTTGCTGTAATGCCAGCCTGACTTTCCTTTATTATTTAACACTCTCCTTATTTGTCTACTGCTTTTACGATTATAATTGCTGAGATCTTGGAAACTACATTTGGAAATGCCACTATCCTGTGGTTTTAACGTCCTTCTACTCATTCCCAGCCTTGTAAATTTGATAGATTTTTGCTCTTTTCATCTTTTTGATAGTATGTGTGTTATTTTATAAGCCGTAAAGTATATTTTTAAATTCAATCATCGAAATTATTTGCAGAATCTTGAAACAGTTTTCCTTAATTCTGTCATCTTCTGTGTTTTTCATTTTTTTCTATTTTAGATAGACATTCTTTGATTTAATAATGGATATACTCGTATCTTCTTAAAAAAACTTTCTTGGCATTGCTGTTGATTTCAATACTCCATTATTCGTTTTCCGTATAAAATCTATCATTGTTATCTCTTGACAAATTAAAAAATTATTTTTCATGCCTCTTTTCTTATCACCATCCGTCTTTTTTTCTTTTTTTTTCAATAGTTCTCTAAAACTTATTTCCATTTTGCTTTCTCCTACTTTTCTTAGTTTTCTTTGGCTTGTTTAATTTTTTCATCTCTTATTATTTTATTTGTGTATTCTGCGTTAGTCTTTTATTCTATCTATACTCTCTCCTTTATTTTTTTAGTATTCTATGAATACATCTATAATCCATATTTTTGCTTAATTATTGTAAAATCCTGTTTATTAATTTGCAATGATTTGTAGCTTTGTAGATTTTATCATTTTTAGTTCATGTGCTACCTGTGTAATTACATTACGTGACTTGTCCTATTTTTTTGTGATATTTATTCTATATGCATGCTCGCCTACCTGCGCGCACTGCTTGCCAATTTTTCGATCATTTATATTTAAAAGATAAATCATTATAAGAATTATCATATGCCTACATAAAATTTATAATGATAATAATCAATTATTCTCTTGTTCATGAGAAAAGCTTAGAATTGCTTCATTCTTCAATTAAAAAAATGATTATTAAAATATATTCTAACTTTTTTTTTATAATAATATTTTAATGTTGTTTTTTTATGCTGTCTTAAAAATACTTCTTTTAAAAAAACTTCCAATTTGAAAAATAATAAAACGTTGAAAAAAACAATTGCATGGGCTAGGACTTAGGACAGATACACAGACATGATGGATTGTGATTTAAGATAACATATAGTCAACCTCAACGTAGCACATATCACCGAGTAAAATTATACAGAACAAATATGATAGCTTTTTTTGGGTTAACTCACTGACAATTTAAAAAAAAATTACCATCACTTTAAATACTCATAGAACAACTATAAAAGCTATAACAAACATATTAAAAATAATCGAACTTTTGAAGAAATTTCATGGCATCTATATTACAATAATATAAAATTATCTATATACTTAGGTAAGTACAATATTTCCGTCGATTGAATGCATTTGTACTCTTTACATTTTTTAAGCACAATTGACACATTTAATATAATAACCACCACTTTTTTTCAATAGCTTCCATAATTTCTAGTGATTTTATTGTTTAAGCTAAAGAGACTTCCCACTGTTTATAATATTTTTAATGCGTCAATTCCAATGTTTGGTTATTAGTAACAAAATTTTTCTACTCAATGTATTATAAAATGTGTAAATAAATTTTAAAAATTTATTACAGACTTACAATTCGTTGCATTATAGTAATTTACTATTTTCTCAAAGGTTTTCTTTTTTAATTTTTTTAATACTCATATTAAGTGTAATCTTAATTCATAAAATATTGTAATAATGATATGAACAGTATAACATTAAACTTCGGAAAAATCTCACTTATTTAAGAACATTGTAAGGAAAAATTATTAAGACGTGTTAAAAGTAGAAAAATATTTAAAAGATCGACACATTTATAGAGACATATATTAATTCATAAAGATGGACATGATGAACAAATTTGTAAAAAATGTGGTAAGGGGTTTAGAAGATCAGACGGTTTAAGGAGGTTTGGGAGTTTTGCGTAGAGGGGCGAGGAATGGGAAGTCCCCCCTTTTATGCACAAGTCTGCGCTACGTATGTGAAATATAATCCTATTATTTAACCTATAAAAAATAATATTTGTCTTAAACTTTCCACCTTATCTCTTTATCTTTATCCTATAACTGCTTTAACTGTCCTTTGCTTCCGATCGGTCGTTTTTTTCCGTTCCGGCAAATTTTTTTGTCGAGAACCAAACTTATTGATCCATGTCCTAGTTTAAACTTCCAATACATCTAATTCAAATTCAAACAGATCTGTTTTTATTCCTTTTTTATTTTTAAAAATTAGCATTTTTTTCTTTTTTTCCTTTTTTCCAGTATATTTTTTTTACTTTTTTTATCAAAGCCTTTCTGCATATGTTTTATGTATTTAGTATGCTTAGCACCTTAAACAACGTAATTAAATAATTTAGGACAGTTAATTTTGAGATTGCCTACTGTTACACCTCGTGTATTATTTTAGATCCACTTATCGCCTATTTTTTAGATAAATAAACTTAAAAGTACTAGGCTTTATGGGCACCCTTGCCATCTCTCCTTCATAGTTGTGAATAAATTTGTTAGCTCCTGGCCGTAATTAACTGTTTTTATTGTATACTTTTGGATTCTTTTTAACATTTTTTTATTATTATACTTATTCCCCTACATCTTATTTTGACCTAGAATATTACTCCGTCAATGTTATCGAATTTATCAAATTCTGTTTTAAAGTCTACAAACACAGTATATAACTTAAGACGACTTTATATAGTGTGTTTTTAATTGAAGTTATTAGTACAAAAATATGGTATCTTTTTTTTCCTTTTGTTCTGATATCAGACTCACTCTCTTTTATTACTTTTTACTTCTTTACCGATTTTTCTACCTTATCAGCTATTACAATTTCTTAAATCATGTATGTTACATTTAAAAAGCTACATTTCTGTAGTTTTAAAGTACTTTTACTTCCTTTCTTCCTTGTAGATTTAATAGATTTATGCTATTGCCCACGCCTCGATAATATGTATGTTAGTCTATAAGCTATAAAGTAAAGTTTTAAAACAGTTTTTCATGATTCTGTCTCATTCTGTGTCTTTTCTGTTTTTTTTCCTTGAACATTTTTTTTTCTATGATGGATATATTCTTGTAAAAAATTACGCTATTAAGCACCATACTGCAAGGTTATTCTTAGCATAAACAATGCCACGAGAAGCTTTGAAACTTGCAAGAGTAGTTTTTTGCGTGTAGGCAGAATAGTGACGTGAATGCGTCAGCAGAAAAGCTTCACTTATCGCTAATTCCAGAAATTTCTTGAGATCTATAATGATACATACCAAATCTACCTTCAAATGATCCAAATAAAACTTTTCGTTTTAATGTATAGGATTTTTTTCACGGCCTCCACACTTATAATCATAAATTTGTAGCTTACGACTATAGATATCGTTATTTTACTTATTGTCATTGATTGCTACTCAATAAATTTTCATAACAATTTATTTTTCATATGGATATCTATATACTTATAAGAAGGTAATAGTATTGTCAAAATTTTTAATGAAAGGAAAAACATGTTTGGGAGGAGTCTGTTAGAGAGCCGAGGGGGAGCTGGGGGAGGGGGCGTGAGGGAGCTAGATCAACTTGTTTGAGGTCATATTTCATGTTAAAAAGAAACGGATTTTACCTTATTTTGGGGCGGGAGCTAAGGGGCAGAGAGATGAAGCGGGGGGAGCTTGTACTTACCCTAAAACCATACAACGATATAATAAAGTAATATATATATATATATATATTTATATTACTAGGGGGCTCCGCCCCCTGCACGCTTCGCGCGCCAACCCCCAACTATTAACCAAACATTAATTTCCATTATTTTTCAAGAAAAATAAAATCA
>JAPYYV010003023.1:19255-31577 GCA_030522625.1 Copidosoma aretas
TTATTCAATTTTTCAAATTCTTGTTTCTAAATTTTCCCGCTCTCAGCTAGTCTCAACCAATCAGATCAAGAGTTATTCTGTCGACAGTCACGTGTAACTCATTCTTTTAGGAGAGACCATTAATAATTCAATGGTTGATCCATATGATACATTTTTGGTAAAGAAATATAACTGTGACATGAATCTTGAATATTGAGCTTCTATACAAAGTGCAAAATATATTTATGACTGTATTTATAAAGAAAGTGCAGAGCATTTGTCAAAATTTACTAAGACAAGTCTGAAAGTAAGATTTATGATAAAATTAAGAAATACGTTGATGGTTGATACTTCAGTCCAATGGAAGTAGCATGGTGCATAAAAGAATTTCTAATATGTGGAAAAAGCCATACGGTAGTTAATTTACCTGTCCGTCTTGAAACCAGACAAAAATTTTTTTTTTCATGAAATTAACATCCATAACTCATTCACAAATCGCAAATTACCATTAACTGCCTGAATTTAATTAAATAGAATGGGTAAATTTGCTAAGTCAATTGAATACGTTGATCTTCCAGAGTATTATGTTATCAATAATAAAGAATAACGTTGGGAAAAACGACAATGCGTCAGAAAAAATGTTGCAATCGGTAGATCTGCAAAGGATCAAGTAATATTATTTTCAAAATTAATACTGAATAATGTAAAAGGTGCTAAAAGTTTTCAAGATTTTGTGATTTAAATCATGTGTCTTTAAATAATTTTAGAGATACAGCTATCGCACTTGGTTTAATCAAATACGATTCCCAAATTAAAAAGATTTTTAAAGAAGCTTCTACTTTTATGCTTCCTTCTCAATTGAGAAATTTTTTTTTGTGGTTTATTTTATATGAAAATATTTGAGGACAAATAATTTAAGCAAAATAAAAAAATTAGTTATCTGAAGATTTTTTGACTTATAAAGAAAATTGTGCTTTTTGTGTTTTAAAGAGATTTTTATGTTGGAAGAAAAAACATGTGATCATTTTAATTTACCAGAACACATGGATTTACAAGAAATCTATAATGAGGACATAATTTTCTATAGTAAACAAATGTTCACAGATTTATACAATAAATTCAACGACGATCAAAAATTTATCTTTTAAACCATATGTAGTTATCTGAATGAACTATCCTTTATAGATGGACCTGGAGGATCAGGTAATACTTTCTTATATAAAAAATGGATTTATTATTTTATTTTTATTGATAAAAGATACTGTCTATGGCTTCGACAGGTATTGCTCTTCCATACTGCTTCCAAAAGGTATGACTAGTCATCGAAAATTTCGATTGCCATTAGATTTACAAAACCTTTAAAGTGCATTTGAAGGATTCGAATCAAATAAAAAAAAAGTTAAAAAAGTAGATTAAATGATTGGAGATGAAGCATCAATGATTCCAAAAAAAGCTCTAGAAATTGTCCATAGAACATTACGCGATTTGTGCGATACTACTACATTATTTGGAATTAAATTCGTTATTTCAGGTGGAGATTTTCGCCAAATCTGACCTGTTTTAAAGAATAGTAAAAGTACTTTTAAAATTTTAAGAAATTAGAGAAGGAAAAATTGTTGATTTTTAAATTCCAGACTCATGGAAAACTGATGATGTATATTTCTTAGTTTTTAAGGCTATCGACAAATCATCCATAAGTAGCATAATATTGACTTTTTGAAATAAATTTACATTTTTTCGAAATAATAAAATTTTGCAAAAAATACCAGGAGATGTAGCAACATATTATAGCATTGATTCTGCTACATATAAAGGAGTTGAAAAAAGCAATGGTAATATGTATATAAATTTACCAATTGAAATATTGAATAGTATTCGTATCGGAACAAAGTTTTTACACCTAGAGTCACTTTAAATACTGGAAATACTTCCTCTCTCCTTTTCATTCTGCATAGAAAACAGTTTTCTTTAGTTTTAGCTTTTTGTATGACCATAAAAAAATCACAAGGGAAAAGTTTCGAATCTGTTGGCTTATATTTGAAAAAACCATTGTGCTCTCCTCAATTATATGTAGCACTATCAAGATGTAAAAATACTAAAAAACTTTTTTCTCAATTAGACTCAGAAAATAGATCGGAAATAAAAAACATTGGGTGGCGAAAAATATTTATTTGAAAATTTCGAACATAAGAAAAAATTAGAAATTTCTTTACACAAATTTTTTATTATTTCTATTGTCAGTGTTGATTTACTTCGAATTTAAAAAAATTTTTTTTTTATTTCTAATAATTTTATTTGAATATATCTATACAATAAAAAGCAAATGATTTTAAAATTCAAAATGAAATTAGTTTCTAAGATCTATTATATGACATTTAATATTAAATAATATCGATTTTCTTCTTTACGTGATATGTAGAGCAATATTTCTGGAATTTATCAAGCAACTCGGTATCTTTAGAAATTTTAATATTAAAACATTACGGACATTTTTACCTGTTTTAACATCACTTTAAATGTTTGACTTCACATTATATGGATTCAGATCACTTTACTTATATATACACGATAACCATAAAGGTTTGCGAGGATTCCCACAAAATAAAATCCAATGTGCCCTGACTGCACCCCTAGTGTTGTGTGGAAATCAGTCGCTTGTCAAAAGATAAATAAAAATAAAGACATAATTTGGATAATCATTTGACGTACCTCAATAATGTAAAGCGAAGTGATATATACATAGGTATATCAATGCAGGGCGACTGTCGAGAGATCTCTGTGAAAGTAGAAAAAATTAAAATGATGGAGAAAATGAAACAAAACAACCGTTTTTTGTGATTAGGCCATGGGGTAGTATGGTAAGGGTTACTCAAAAAATGTAGGTTAGTAGTATATATATGAAGGTATATATGTCGTGTAAGGTGGCTGTAGGGGTTTTCCATGAAGGTAAACAAATTTTAAATACAGAATATTGAAAAAAAAACATACTATTTTTTTTTGGGGCTGTGGTGTGGCATGTGGGGCGGTATGTGTGGGGTACCTCAAAAAATGTGAGTTGGTTTGGGACAGTGCGATGAGTATGAAGTTATATAAAATGTGGGGTGGCTGTTGGAATATTTAGGTATATATAATGTAGGGTGGCCGTGGGCGGTGTTCCGTGAAAGTACACAAATTTAAGTTAGCGGAAAAAATAAGGAAGAACTATCGTAATTTATGAGCGGCATGTGGGGCGGCCCCTCAATAAATGTGGGGTGACTGCGAGACGGCACGAGTTGGCGCGGGACGGTTCGGGTTGGCGCGGGCGGTGCGGGGTGGAAGAACCTCCCCGACCCACCTTACGCCTATACATATATAGGATGATATAGATATATATATATATGCATTTTTTTTCAATGGTTAGTCATGATGTAAAAATATTTTTTATCGATGGCCCAGAAGGAACTGGAAAAACTTTCTTGCATAAATCTTTTATTAATTATTTCATGTCATTAAAAATAGTTTTTTCTAATGGTTCGGACAGGCATGGGGACTATTTTACCTCCAAAAGGAGTGACTAGCCACCGATATTTTAGATTACCTTTGGATTTAAGTACAATTAAATCTGCACTCTGGTTCCACAATAAGACATACAATAGTTACGTAAAGTTGTCTGTTTTGAACACATTTCTCATGTCCTATATACCAGAGCGGGCGATTAAAGAAGAAAAAAGATCTCGATCGCCACACCGCGTTGCCGACCGACACTTGCCGTACGGACCGGCTTACTTTCGGTTTTTAAATTGTAGACGGCTTTATACTTATATACCGATGTATAGAAAAATGGTATACGTATATGATAAAATTTATATATTTTATAACGGTGCAAATAATAATTGATTATATTTTACATCATTTCGGAAAAAAAAGAAAATTTCAGTTCAGTGTAATTCATGTATCGGAATGTAAATATTTAAAAATCTGCTTATTATAATATGCCATCAATTATACGTATACAACGATAATCATGGAACTAAAATCCGTTTATGATCAAATCTTTTTTTTTAAATAATTTCTAAAATGTATACAAGAAATAAAAAATGATCGTAACTGAATAATCGAAAGAGAAAATGTGGTGTAACTATAGTTTTAAATAATTTTTTTTTTTACAATTTTAACTTATAGAATGTTTCCAAAGCATTTTATGATGACGGTTAAGGCTATAGAAATTCAAACAAAGTGTAAAGGTTTGTTTACATGGGACAACTGGAAGATAGTCTGTATAAGTTTCCACTTAAAACCTCCATTTTTAACGTTTTACTGTATCTATTATCATCATAGTTTATCTGTAATTTTTTGATGATCTACCTATTTTAAACTCTTTGTTGCATACGGAAATAAAAATCCATTTCCTGAGAACGCAAAAATTTTAGATTTTACATGTTCCACTAGACACATTGTGTTCTCCAATGTTAATAGCATAGGATTCTTAAATTTAAACCTTGTTCTATATTATTAACCACTTCGTATTTTTTTTATGGATTTTTAAATCATACCATTAAATTACGCATCACTTAGACTTGAGTCATTGATTTTTTCCTGTTTGAAATAAGCGAATTGAAAATATTTCATATTATTGATTTTTTGTTCTTCAAAGGCATCGAAGGCCAAAATCGAGTTTTTTGAACATGCTTATTTTGGAAAAATCAATTAGTCAAGTCCAAGTGATATGTCATTTATTGCTATGATTTAAAAATCTAGAAAACAAAATAAAAGTGGTAAACAAAATCAAATAAGATTGAAATTTAAAAGTCCCATGTTATTTAAATGGAAAATCAAGAAGTGTGACTGGGAGCACGTGTCAACTCTGAAATTTCTAGGTCTTCAGGTAATGGATCTCTATTTTTTGATGCATCGAAGAGTTTAAAAAGAGTAGATGATCAAATTCTTGAAATTGATATGTAACAATCACCTTTATAAATATATTATTAGGATTATAACATCTTGACAGTAATATGCAATTTACCATGTGAAAATAGAGGTCTTTCGCAACATAAACATTACTTATCCAAAGTTCCACCATTATTTCATTATTGATTTACAAATCATGGTTAAGAAATCAGACCTAGTGTAACCGGCTTTCTGTATAGAATAAACGGTCACACATGAATTATTGCCAGTATTTGGAGTAATTCTTAGAGTATCGTCTATCGCTTAACTTATATATTGTAATCATTTCTACTTCTAAATTATAATTATTAAATTTGTTCATCGCACTCTGATGCCCTTGATCTGATAAATGTAAGATTTACCATATTGGGTGATAAACCTTGCTGCGGTACGAACTGACTTCAATTAACTTCATAAGCATCCAGATGTTTCTACAAAGATTAATAAAACAATTTCTGTTTCTTTCACACACAAAAATTAAAGCTATAATGCCTGATTCATATGAACGAACAGATTAAACTTAATCAAATACTGGCAGCTAAGCGAGAGGACCTTAATAAGATTTATGATGTCCTAAATGTTTTCTTATAGATAAGAACCACAAGAATATATTTAGGTCTTATTCAAAAAATGTCGCAAGATTTTGCCACATTTGTTCTCGCTAAACAGTTCGATTTGATTAAAAAACTTTTAGTAGCATGATAAGACTAAGAATATCTTTATGGTATTTTAGAGATTTTTATTTACATTGAGATCATTAAACTTTTGCTTTACAAATTGTTACACAATATCAAAGTATTAAATGGTAATTTATAATGTTACACTGATTGGCGTAAATAAAAAACAAGGTTAACAAAATTAGCTTTGTGTGCTTCTCGACGTTTTCACGAAAATAAGAACCGAATAATGATTTTTATTGGTTGTTGAAGAAATATTTAAGCTATGACTTATGTGGCAGCGGGTCGAGGGGACGTAGGTCATCTTTATATTGTTTTAGACGTTTTCATGGAGAGCAAATTGAGGAAAAGATTAATAATTGTTGATAAAAAAATATTCTAGCTATGACTAATAATTAACATTATTAGACAAATGGATATTAATAAGATACTTGTCCCGAAAAGAGGAGACTATGGACTATGGTGGGCTTTATGAGCTCCTAGACAAAAATTAAGACGAAAATTAAGATTACAAAATTATCTTAGATATCTTTCTATCGTTTCCGGAATTTTTGAAATTCTTTCCGTCATTGGTTTATGGGCGCCAATTCTAACTCGTCCAATAGATCATCTTATTGCGTAAATGACTATTATCTAACAACGCAAATGATCTGGAAAATCACTCGCTAACAAAATGATCAAAATGAGCTGGATAATACACTCTTATTAAACATGAATTTTTAAATGTGTAATACTTATTTACTTATCTGAATTATACGCTGTTATTTTCTATTGTTGCCCGTTTTGAGACAGTCGAAATAGCTAAAAAGCTCATCTCTAGACAAGTGGGCCAAAATATGATTACATGTTGATTTACGTACACATGAAAATGTAGAAATGCTCTCTATTGCCTATTAAAAGCCTTTCAATCATCCCCTGCTGGAAATTATCGTATAACGCATCAAGTAGGCTTGTTAATTAACCGGTAGCAAAACGACGGGAATACGTTTATAATGGATGGCTTATCATTTTCTGTAAAGATCAAAAAGTATAAATTCTATTTTTAGTTTGTTAGAAAGCCTTATGATTCCATATTTGTAGTGAAATTCTGATGATTCTGTGAAAGATCAGTAATTGCACATACGATAAAAACTACTTAAGATTTAAACTTTGTAGATATTATAGATACATGCGTTTGAATAAATATAAATTTCTTTCTTAAGTAAGTAGAAGGGCATTGAGTTAAAATTACATGAATTTTAAGAATATTTCTTTATATTGAAATAGGACTTTAAATAATAATGTTTCATATGACTCAATACAATGGAGAATATGAAACCTACGAGGGAGTTGATAAAACTCAAATTCTATTAGAAAGGGTCTTTCACCTCACGAACGTGATTTGCAAATAAAGGCTACTATCAAGTTAATTCAAAATTTCTATGGAACAGACGAACGGTGTAACAGAACAAGAATTACGATGTGAGACCAAAAGGTTGGATTTCCGGGCGTTCGATGGTCAAATCGCACGCCAGTGACTTCATTTTTCTGGCCGGGTGTCGTACAGTACTTTTCCTCACTCTTCCGTCGAAATTACGCTAATATTCATGTAAATAGGTATGATTATGAAAAATAGAGGTCGAGTAGCTGCTAGCAGGCGTACATCTATATGTTTTTACTTTCGTTGGTATCGCTCGCAGCTCACTCTCTCGGACGTTTCGAGCAGCTTTTGTGAATTTGCTGCGCGCCCTCTACTGCATCAGCCGAGGCCCACTGGACTTTTGCAGAGCCGAGGCAAAGCCGATATATTAACAAATTGGTATCTAGAAATATTTAACATTATTCTGCAGCAGACTTGTCTGAGTCAAACTTACACTGTCTTATCGACTCTGATCGCTACACTTGGGATCGATATATAACTACTATTATCGCTACGAATCGATACAGTTTTTGAATTTCCTACGGGTTACATGAGGGTCAACATCGAACGCGATCGCGTAACAGGTAGTCAATCAGCCCCCATCCATCGGTGTAATATGACTGCTGTCGGCCCAGGAGTTAAGAGCCAATCAGAGCGTCAGAGCCAAGAAAGTCAACGGCTCAGCCGTACATAGATAGGTGTGTTTTGGGGGGTGGGAGGGTACCATGATGCGAATTGTGTACTTTCGAGAAGGGGGAGATAATATAAAATATTTAAGTGAAAAATAAAAGCTGCAATCATTACAGGTAATAAAATTTAAAAAAGTGTATTTATTTCAAGCAAAACTTTAAGTACCAGCTCTTTTTCTCCTCTACCTTTTATATTGTCTTGGAAACAATTCTCTTTACAATAAGCTTTAGCTATAACTACTATCAAGTCACTAGGTCAATGTTTTAATAAGCTAGGCTTGTATTGTTTAAGAAATACATTATCTTAATGAGGCGATTTGAATAAAAGTCTACTCCTGAGTGTATAAACAATGTATTCTTATAATTATAGTGAACTAATCTGGTGCTAAGGTAGCAGCCACCATCGATACCCCCAAACCCCTTAACATCTTCTTCATGATTGTCTATAAAAAGTCTTATAATAAGATAATGAAAAGTTTTTTTGGTGGTGGTTCGGAATGTCTGTGATCCTCAACGTTCTTCCTCACCCTTTCTTGTCTCCCTACATCACTTTACACTTCTTAAACGTTTTCCTGGTCTTTTTATGGTGGGCAGACAGCTTCATCTGCTTTTATATACAATCAGAAAAAATAGATTGCTTTTTATTTATTGAAAATCGTTTTACCTGCCAGAGCCCCCACGATAGCTATAGCCTCCTGAGCAGACACCTTGTCTCCTTATACCCCCAACAGCCGCCTTCTTCACGGACTCAGCACAACAAACAATATCTCGGGTATACAAAATTAAAGCTTGTCAAGAGCCCCCCTCTCTTAGGTCTTGTACTGCTTTTTTTTCAATTATTGATATACCGTTTAATAGCATTAAGAATGAATAAATAATCGGGAAAATTACAAAAGTCTTACCCTGAACGCATCACGTGGAAGTACTGATAGGGTACACCGATCGCTCGAACCATATGATATTTTCGTTATTCATAAACTGCATTTTTTATTGAAAGCACTATAAAAAATGTTTATCGTACCATTTACATTCATTTAAATTAATAAATGGTCGTAAATTTACTTTGCAATTAAGCTACTAGAGACCTGCATGCCGCCATACTGCAAGTTCTGATGTATTTATTTCTTGTACGATAGCTTTAAATAACTCAAGCATTGATTTTAAATATGATTCTAAAAAGAGCTTCGACAATGTATATATAACGAGGCAGAAATCTAGCGGTATACACGCAAATAACTGTATGTAAGCAAGTAATTGATGTTTACTTATTATAGTATGTGACTAAAAGGTGTGTACATATTGTATGCTCCTTTTACCACTATATGCCCGTGTTTAAAAAGAATATATTCATAAAAAAAAATTTTATGTACATTTTTGAATGAAATGTATATTAAATAATTATATTTTTAATTGATATTTATTACACAGGACCACAAAAAATGTCAGGGTCCATTTACTAGACTCAGCTTACTCTATATTTTTCGGTCGCTGAAACCGAATCTGGTATCAGGATTGCCTCAACACGTCTAAACCTTTGGCGATCCAACCACAAACCCTCGAAAATTCAATAACGGAAGCTTATTGGCAAAATTCTTAAATCTAATGCGCCTAATTGTCCCTGTACTGAAAATCTTTAATAAAATAGCTTGAAATGATAAACCAACAACCCTATACTCTCTTTGAACCACTATACCTCTTATAAACTAACCTCAAACCTTGAAAAATCCAATAACAAAAGCTTTTTAACAAAATTCTGTAAACTTATAGACCTGGCTGTCACTATAACCAGGGATCTTCAGCAGAGTAGCTGTTAATCATAAGCCGACAACTCTAGAGTCCCTTTTCGAACTACTAAAGCTTAAAAAACGTAACCTCAAACCTCCAAATATCTAATCAGGGAAGCTTCTTAACAAAATTATGAAAAGTTATGGTCACTATTGCCCTTGTACCAAAGATTTTTCGCAGACTTGCTTTAAAACATGAATTATCAACCCTAGAGTCTTTCTTTGAACCACCAAAGATCCAATTACCAAACCTGAAGCCTACAAAAAAACTGCCATAGGTCCAATAAAGTAATTGGTGATTTTTGCTTGCTTTAAGCTCGGTTCTTACTCCATCTGAAAAGTCTATTAGTTCTCCACATGTAATCTTAGTTGATCTCAGATAGATTAAGATATAGTTAAGGTACAATGTAGGTGAATCGTTTTAGGTCTATCTTTTTTGGCACAGCAGCGTTTACCTTTGTGCAAAAGCCCATTACCTCTGATTGGACTGTTAGAAGGGACTATCCGGCGTTGTCGAAATCTACTTGGATTCCTCGTTTAATCCATGCGTGAAAAAATATTTTTTTTTAATCCACTCATAAAGGTAGTTTAAACGCTTAAAATGTCATGCTATGCACTATACTGCATGATTTGCTGAAATATCTCCCTACTAAGAACTTTTCACTTGTATGAGATGCACATGGAATCCAGATGCAATTTACGTAAAATCTACGTCACATGGACATGGAACTCACATAAATTGCTCGTCGACAAATTCACGGAAACTTTGGCAGCGCGACATTGTGTCGAAATATATAAATCAAATCGATAAACAGGACTAAATGTTTGAAAGATAACATTTTTGATTACTTTAGATAGGCGAAACATATTTATTGGGGGCTACGGTAATAAACTCTCTAATTTTAAAGTGCTATGTTGAAAATATTTGGATAGAGAGGCCATAGCACGCATCATTTCATAGAATTTCGTTAAAAAGCTTCCATTATCTGATATTTGGGGGTTCAAGGATAGGTTACTCGACCCTTGCTGGTTTAAAAAGGGATGATAAAGTTGTTTGTACATGTTTTAAAGCAAGTATGTCAAAGATCTTTTATACAGGGGCAATGTAGTGCATTATTTTTCAGAATTTTGTTAAAAGCTTTTGATATTTGATTTTTTGGGGATTAAGCTTATGTTGTTTGAGCTTAAGTGGTTTATCTCGAGACCCAATAGTTCTCGGCTTATGATTAAAAGCGATAGGGGTAAAGATCTTTGGTTATAAGGGCAATCAGGTCCATAAGTTTATAGAATCTCATTAAAAAGACGTTATTGGACTTTCGTAAGTTTAAGGTTAGGTTGTAAGAGCTTTGGCAGTTCAAGGAGGGACTTTAGGGTTGATGGTTTTTGTTCCAGAGCCAGTCTGTGGAAGATCCTTGATACAGGGGCAACAAGATGCATGAGTTTTCCTAATATTAATAAAAACCTTCCATTATTGGATTTTTGGGGGTTTGAGGTTACAGTATTCAAGCTTGAGTGGTTCAAAGAGGGATTTTCTGGTTGTGAGCTTATGACTCAAAGCTATTCTAGTTAAGATCTTTGGTTATAGGGGCAATTGGGTACAGAAGTTTTCAGAATTTCGATAAAAATCTTACGTCATTGGATTTTTGGATGTTCGAGGTCAGGCTGTAAGAGTTTTTGTGGTTGTATAAAGGACTTTAGGGTTGTTGATTTATGTTTTATAGCTAGTCTGTTAAATATCTTTGATACAGGGGCAATGGAGTGCATTAGTTTTCATAATTTTGGTAAAATGTTTCCGTTATTGGATTTTTGGGGGTTTGAGGCTACGTTGTTTGATCCTTAGTGGTTCAAAAGGGGACTCCGTAGTTGTTGGCTTAAGATTTACAGCTATTCTGGTGAAGATCTTTGCTTATAGCGGCGATCGGGTCCATAAGTTTACAGAATTTCGTTAAAAAGCTTTTAATTTCGGATTTCTGGAAGTTTAAGGTTAGGTTGTAGGAGTTTTGGTGGTTCTAAGAGGTAGTCCAAGGTTGTTGGATTATTATTTAAAACTATTCTGTTAAAGGTTTTCTATACAGGGGCAATGGGGTGCATTACTTTTAAGAATTTTGTTAATAAGCCTTCGTTATTGGATTTTCGAGCTTAAGTATGTAGAATATACGTAAAAAAAATCTTCGTAGCATTATTTTAACAGTCAGGTATATAAATATATAATGAGACTGTTGCTTATATTGGTAATAAAATGAACGATAAACGAGCTGAAATGTATTTATTATGTAGTTTAAAAAAAAGTTTATAGGCAAAAATATGATTCATGTTCTGATAAATAAGTGTAACATCACAGTAGATCTGGTTTGCATTCTATTGATAAATATTTGCGTGCATGTAAAAAGCCTTTTTTGTTTTTTTTGAATATAATAATTAATCTATTGCTACTATCTTTCTTCGTGGAATGATAAAGATCATATGAATATCTTATCTCATATCTTCGAAAACTTCATTTTATAACATATCTTAGAATTCTGAAAAATTTATCAACTTATTGTATATGAAGATACACTTAGGATTTTTACATCTAGATGATTCAAGATCAAATTAGCCATATAAAAATGCTGCACTTTTCGAGTGCAAACGTAATTTATTAGAACTTCGATCGAGCAACTTGTTGATGTAATATTATATCATTGATGTCGTATTGCATTGACGGCATGACTGAGCGATATACATATATATATATATACTAGTGGGGCTTCGCCCCCTGCGCGCTACGCTCGCCAACCCCCCAACAATTGATTACAGATAATTGTTCACAAATGTTAAATGTATTTTAACCTATTTTAATATTTATTAATATATTATAATTTTAAACTA
>JAPYYV010003024.1:0-19220 GCA_030522625.1 Copidosoma aretas
ATCATAATATTAGGACTTTTCCATCAGAGCACCAACTTTAAATAGACGGTACACTGTAACATGTAATTCTCATAACTTCTTAATATTTTTCCTTTATTCATATGCCCAAAAGCTTCAATTTCCATTTTGAATCGTGTCCATATCTTATTTCGTTCATGAGATATTAGATTTTGAAAAAAAAAATTCGAAAAAGGTCCACTGTGCGGCGGCTCGATGTCCACGCCAACCGCGAGGACTGGTGCAGGGGCTGAGTGACGGCGAGGTGCACGAAGGGCCGCGGCAAGAGGCAGCGGTGGTGGCGGCTCGTTGTCCACGCCAACCGTGAGGACTGGTGCAGGGGCTGGGCGACGGCGAGGTGCACTAGGTCGTGCAAGGGCCGCGGCAGGAGGCAGCGGTGGCGGCGGGTCGTTGGCGGAGCTTGCCTTCTTCCTTCGTTTTTCAGCCCTGGCTCTTAATTAGTCTAGACGTCTTTTTATCTCTTGGCTTTTTTCCTTTTTTTTCTTTTCCGCGCAATTAATTAGGATCCTGTCCGCAGCGCCAAAATGAAACTAATCATCGGCTTTTGAGTCGAAAGAAAAACAAAGCAGTTTCCAAGAAATACCAACAACTTTATTTTGTCACCGTTTTCAACACGTCCAATGCTTTACGCGTAACAGTTAAGAGTGATCTGCCTCCCAAACTCTCTTTTTTTTTCGCAATTGAAAGTAAACAAAAAACATGCAAACAACAGTTGCCTAGCATCCTTCAAGTTCCGCGTAGGCACCCGCTGGCTACCGTCCGCGAGGAGATGAACCCCTCGCCCCGTATTCCATTTTCTTGACTCGAGCCACTTGCATCGAGAATGGAGCGGCCCCGGCAGCTCAACCGCCCTGTTTTTAGTTGCCGTGTACGCAGATGCCGACGGGACCCCTACGCACGTCCCTTTACTTTCGAAAATTTAAACAAGACGTTACAAAAAGAGAGTTTAGTTTACACTATTCGTAACAAGATGATACAAGAGGATTGTACTCATGAAAATCCGAACCATCGAATCTTGCAAGGTCCATGGATTCCGGAAGAGATAAAAAAAAGCCGTACAGTTGGGATATATTGTCCAAACTGTTTATGAAATTAAGAAGTATGAGATGACACAGTACGATGAAGAAAACGGTCAAGCTGGCCTGTTTGCACATTTTATCAACAAATTATTCGCTCGAAAGACTGCAGCATTGGGTTATCCACCCAAGCGCATTACAAGTACAAATAAATATCGATATATTAATGAATTAGAACAAATCGAAGGAATCCCATTGAAAACGGACGCAAAACGATGCCTCAATTTTCTTTGGGGTAAATTTGGTTAACGTGAAAATCTACCGAAGACAGAAGTGATTACAGTACCCAAGCGTTTAAGGAAATTACTTACCAGTTTCGAAGTCGATGTTAACGGTATTTACCCGTTAATTACAAGACCTTGTATGTCAACTGGAGTTACAAGACCGAAGCTGTAACACTATCTACAATGACGAGCGTTGTTAAAACGTCCTTCGTCACAGCGTAGGTACGATTACAGTTATTTAATCATCCACACGAATTAGGACCGCACGCCCTCTACTACGATGCAAATTCAGTCTTTTACGTCAGTACAGACGAGAATAATGACTTACCGATTGGTACAGCGTTGGGTAATCTCACATACAAGTTGGCTGACGGAGGTGTGGACACATGCATAACGTTTTTTCTCTTTAACGATCCAAAGTTTTACGCGTATGCATATAAAAAACCAGATGGTAGTAAGAAATACGTGTGTAAAGTTAAAGATACCTGACTGAATCATACCAACAATCAAAAGATCAATTATAATACTATTCGTGACTTAATAGCATCATGTAACACTAAAATAATACTTTGAAAATCTACGATTCGACGAACCGTCTTTTACGATGAAATGACACAGAATCAAACCATAACTTTCAAAACTGTGTATGGAAAACGAAGATTTATCTCAAACGATACAAGTTACTTTTACGGCTATGCACGGCTTACTTATGAATAAAGTTAAATCCTTAAGTAAAAAGAAGATGGTAGGGAGGTGCAACTCTTGCTAAGCAATGCAACAGTGGTGGGGATAAACTCCTTGAAAGCTCAGCAAACAAAACGCTGCGAAGATCACGAGTCGCTTCAAGAATGATAAAAAAACGTACGGAGTAGTTAAAATGTATTAAATTAGCTTTGATTGACGCACGTTTATGCTGTACGGCAGCACATTCTTAAAAACGAAGTAATAGATGTTTCATATTTTACTATCATCAGCACATTCTTTTCCTTGAACCTTTAACCTTGGAAAAAAAAGGAATCGGAAAACCGACTTAACGGTAGTTGTACTCATGGCTTCAAATAAAAACTGTCACAGAGAGAGGAGACCCAATTCTGCAAAGTCTTTTCCTCCAATTACACAAAGTGACGCCGCACAGTGGGACTTGATGGAAACATTTTTGTCCAAATTAGATTACTTCTGATTGCTTGGGCCAATTTGAATGTTTTTTTTTTATTTTGGAAGGTTTGGATAGTAGATTAAAGAAAAATTGGTCCGGAGTTGTGGCACGACCCAGGGGGGGCAGTAAAAATATCCCAAAACACCAAATCTCCTTTTTTCCTTACAGAAATGGTAATAATTTTCTTCAACACAACACGAAATCATCGCATAGGATTTCAGAGATGTAAAGCTCAGTATCTCAGATAATTTCGAAAAACTCAAGATAGCGACAGCAAAATGGCAGCCAGAATATTAGAAATAATGCATTATTTTGGTGATTTTGATATTTGTTTATCTTATTTTTTAGATTCTCTATATATTTGCTCGTAAATAAATAAATACTTTAAGTTTAGTATGATCCGATGTTATATGCCATTTTAGATCCAAAATGGCGGCTACAACAAAATGGCGAAACATCTATTTTGTAAAAAGCATATTAATATGGGTATCAAATGAGAGAGTTTAATAAGTGGAGTGCAGTCATATATGTTACACCATTTTTAATTTATAATGGCAGCCAGAAAAAAAAAGGAAATTATCTTTACCCTGTTTCTCACAATTCAGATACTTTATCAATTTTCGAGATGAACACGAGTGGACTGTATTATTTTGTTTGGGGTTGCCTATGCCGGTTGAGAGGATAGTGAGCAGGAGAAGAATTGAAGAGGCCAAGGCGGTGAATTCCAAACACTTGCACTTTCTTTAGTAAATGTGTATATATTAAACAATAAAAATATATTATGTAGAACAAAATATGTTACTCAAAACTTAACAGATATCGATTTGTGATTGATTAGTTAATAGTGACAAAAGAAAGAAGATTGTTTTTAGTCACGTCATATTATGCTGAAGTGGCAATTATAGATATACTTGAAGTTGTGTAAAGCCAGTGAACTCAGTTGCGTCTTGCACTGGGCGAGCAGTCGTTGTGGACTGGCACACGACGGCAGCACACAGATCGTGCAAAGCAAGAGCAAGTACGTGACACGCAGTGACTGGTAGCCGCTAGCCGCGCAGGACCGTCAAACGCACGCCATTGGTTACAAATCCGGACGCAATTTTCAGCGTGCGAACAGTTAAATTATAATACCGACTTATAATAATAATAATATTTACAATGCTAGGAACGTTATCTTTAAGTATTTTTAATTGCTTAATGAACTAAAGTATGGAACTTGAATTTTGTTGTTATACATAATCCCCAAGTTGATGGACAGCAGTCTATACGAAATTCGTTTCGTACTACGAATGTACATCAAAAGAAAAAAAAAAATCTAAAGCATGAATCAAAACTGATAATGATCAATGTAGATCGCTTATCTGCTTACAGATATAAACTAGTAAAAGAAATGTTACGACTGTTCTCAGTTTTAATTTAAATAACTATGCCATACATTATATTATATTAAATGTTGCGCAAAAATGTATGTGCGTATTTATTTATTATTTTAATTTTCCTTACAAGTTTACTAATCCTATCGCTTAGTTAACTCTACTGTATTAAATTTAGAGTTTGTTCTGAATAAAATTAGTTTATGGATGGGTCTTGTTAGTACAGAACTGGACGTTTTGACTTTAACCACCCTGACCAGTGACTTAGGGTCCTTATAGGCTTCTAAAACTCTACCCAGGGGCTACCTGCCAGGTGTGATAAGCTCATTTTTGATAAGAACTAGATCTCCTACTTGAATTGACCTTTGGGGCGTCAGCCACTTGGACCGTGCCTGCAGAGTGTTGAGGTACTCTGAGGACCACCGCTTCTAAAAATCCTGGAGAGCTTGCGTTACGAGCTTCTACCTCCGTAATGGAGATATTTTTTCGGACGGTAAATCAGGTTCGGGCACGGAATAAGACGATTTTAAGTTGAATAGGTGGGCAGGAGTAAGAGGATATAGATCTTCGGGATCATCGGTTAAGGGGCACACAGGCCGTAAATTAGGGCACGATTCTATACGACACAATAGAGTTGAAAACTCGACAAATTTTATAACTTGATCGCCAACGACGCGCTTCAGGTGGAATTTTGCAGATTTTACGGAAGATTCCCAGATACCACCGAAGTCGAGGGCGGCTGGTGGATTAAAATGCCACTTTGTGCCTGAAGACGATAGACTATCGGCAACATCCGGTGAATTACCTCGAGCTAGCCACATTTTCCTCAATTCATGGTTTGCACCTACCAAATTAATGCCCTGATTACTGTAAATATCAGTGCAATGACCTCTGTGAGATACCAGATGATTAGACGCAGCAATGAATGCCTCAGTCGAATAGTCCTCAGCCACCTACAGATGCACAGCTTTAGTAGTCATACATGTAAAAACAACAATATACCCTTTGAGAGTACCCTTTTCTCGGCATTTGGATAAACGAATTGGAAAAGGTCCTGCATAATACACTCCGGTCCTTTGAAACGGTAGACTAGGAGTTACCCGACAATTTGGAAGGTCACCTATTAATTGAGTCTGAGTCCTACCTTTGTACCTTTTACAAATAAAGCAATAGTCAAGTTCGGCCCGGACCACTTCACAACCTCGCAAAATCCAATACTTTTGTCTAAGAGACACAAGAGTCATCTCGACACCACCATATAATAAGTTGCGATGATAATAGTCAATCAATAATCGAATGATATAGTCATACCCATGGAGGATCAAGAGATGTTTAGCATCTGAGTCTAGGAGCGAATTACTAAGCCTGCCATCGACGCGAAGAAGATCATCGATGATGATAGGTGTAAGTTTATGCAAACGACTAGACGATGGAAGTGGTTCAGGCTCGCGTGTGAAAGGATCTCGGTTGTGATGAAGTACAGCCAAATCAGAGGCGAACCAGCACTGCTGATGTGCGTAAACCAACAAAAGAGTAGAATTTTCAAGCTCCTCGGTTGTTAAATCGATCGAAGTATGGCTTAAATAACGATTTGTAGAAATAAAGGATAACTTGGGTTTAAAATCCTCTCGATCAGGAAGAACGCTTTACCCTTTAAAAGCTGATTTAGTAAGGCACTTAAAAATAAAACGAAGACAATATGCCGTTACCCTAGGGAGTTTTTTCCATTTTGAATAATGTCCATACAGCCTGTCAACAAACGTATCTAGTCCTCTGCTCTTGACTAATATATTTACAGTCAGAGGTTCATCAAGAATCTCAACCTTAAGTTTTGGGTACTTGGGTTTGAGCTCGTGTAAAATTTCTGGTCCAGAAAACCATAAACTTTGCTTAGCCATTTGACTTGGGTATACACCGCGAGAAGCAAAGTCGGCTGGATTATGTTTAGATCTAATATGATGCAACTCAGCCTTGGGCATCAACTCATATATATACGAGCATCTGTTGGCTATAAAAGTAGGCCATTTAGAAAGCAGGACATGAAGCCAGTGTAGAGCATTTCACGAGTCAGTCCATAAATGGATTGGAGCTTCCTTGACAGGACAACACTTAGAAAACTGTTAAACAATCGTTGCCAGGAGCTGAGCAGCACAGAGCTCTAACCGTGGGGTACTTAAGGTTTTGATAGGGCTCACTTTGGTTTTAGCTAATTGAAGAGTAACGTTAACCTTTCCATTTTTGACGAAACGTATGTACACAACACAGCATATGCTGCTTTAGATGCATCAGCGAGACCATAAATTTCGATAGACTCGAAATCAGGTGAAAAATAGTTCCAACGACTGAGTTTAATCTTATTCAGCTAAGGTACCTCATCCAAACACTTTATCCATTTGGTTACTACTAAGGAGGGCAATGCTTGATCCCATGAGATCTTAAGCAACCAGAGTGCCTGGAAGATAATCTTACTAAGGATGAGGACAGGAGAAAACCAACCCAAAAGAACCAAGGTTTTGGCTAACTGAGTCAACAGGGACCGTCTTGTCCAATACTAGGGAATAGGGCCAGTGACAAATTGGAATTGAGATTTGTCGCTATTTAGATTCCATGACAATCCTAGAACCGTGACTATTTGGTCACAATCCTTGAACTCTTTGGGCCTGTCAATCATGAATTTAGCAGGGACGTCAGAGAGAGCTTCGGGATGATTCGAAGACCATTTTCTTAGAGGAAATTCCCCAGATTGAGCCAATTCTAAAAGCTCTTTACTCTTCTGTTGCGTTTCTTCCAAGGAGTGGCCATCTGAGAGACAGTCATCAACGTAAAACTACTCTAAAATAATTTCAGTAGCTCTGACATGGAACTCGAGACTGTCAGTCGCCAACTGGCGTAAATCACGAGTGGCTAAGAACGGTAAGCTTGCTAAGCCATAGGTTACCGTTGTAAGTAAAAGGGTTTTAATCGGGTCGGAGGGATCTGATCGCCAAAGGATAGCCTGAAAAACTTGATCCACAAGATGGACTAATATCTGACGGAACATCTTTTCTACGTCCGTGGTAAATGCAAATTTGTAAAATCGCCACTTTAGGATTATTTCAAATAGATTATGCAGCAATTTGGGGCCGAAATGTAGAATAGAGTTGAGAGAAATACCACTGCGATTCTTGAAAGAACTGTTAAATGCTACCCGCAACTTGGATGTTTCACCGTTGGTTTTAAAAACACCATGATGTAGCAAGAAATATATGGCAGAATCAGGATCAGGGCTTTCTCTTATATGCCCTTGTGCCAGGTACTCAGACATAAATCTATAATAAGCACTGTGAAATTCAGGATCCTTTGCAAATCTTAGCTCTAGTTGCTGAAACATAGCCAGTGCGCCCTGGTACCACACCTTACGAGCAGCTCTGAGGTCGTCTACACCGTTTTTAAAAGGCAAACGGACCAAAAAACGACCATCAGTTTGCCTAAGATAAGTGGTAGCGAAATAATTCTCACACTCCGACTCCTCAGAAGTAAGCATTGGCTTGGTTATAGGATCCTCGATAGACCAAAACCTTTTCACAAGGTCCAACAGACCCAAGTTTTCAGTGATATGCAAGGTCACTGAGCTCTTTGAACTTGACGACGAAGAAGTTATAGCCAGACCAGTTAAAAGCCCGCCAAGCTTGGAAGATGAAGCTATGGGTTGACCGACTTCACCCTTTTTACCGAATTGTTTATTATAGCAGCGTGCACAGATGCATCAAGCAATAAATCTATTTTATCTAACCCAAAAAATTCAGGATCAGCCAATTATAGGCCCTTTAAATAATTCAAGTTCACTAATTCTTGGCAAATTTGAGGTTTATATGAAGTGACCCGAGGTACTACCAAAGTTTCAACTTCAAAACCAAACTTGGACTCAAAGTGAGGTTGGATCAAAAATCAAACCAACCGTGTTTCTTTTACAACTTTATCCCCAATACCGGGCAATGAGATGTCAGTACTACGACTCTTAAAATTTAACAGGCGACAAAGGGATTTCATAACAAGCGAAGACTGCGAGCCTTGATCTATTAAAGCTCTCACCTTGATACTCGAACCACAAGGATCAACTACATAGATTACAGCAGTAGCAAGAAGAACTTTAGGTGCCTTGTGAAAACCTAAGTTATGAGTCACGCTGACATTAAGACACGAACTATTCTTAGAATCAGTACAGTTTTTCTCGTTCTTCTTGGTTGTGTTCTTATCAGAATCAGGCCCATCTCTGTGCATCAATGTGTTATGCTTTTTGTGACATTTAAAGCAAGTATGTTTAGAAGGGCACTTGTGTGAGCTATGCTTGCCAAAACAATTTAGACAAATTCTTTTACTGTCAACAAAGCCTTTTTTCTCACTCCAAGTTTCTAATTTAAAGGTATCACATTGATGCAGTCTATGAGCCTTATCGCAGAACAAACATTTAGGTGTAACGGTATCAGCAGATTGAGCTGTGGTCTGATGCACGGCAAAGGATTTATTGGCCTTATTCTTTTGTTCAGAGTTGCTAGCGGATTTCCTAGAAGAGGCTTCTAGTGTTGTAATTTGAGCAATTATAAAGTCACGCAACATATCACTATCACCCATTTGTCTTCCCATTGCTATCAAAGAGTCGAAAGGTCCTAGCATTTCTTTAGATATGCGCTTCATTTCAATGCAAGAAGCATTTTCCATAGGTTGAGTATTAATGACAGTGCTAGTATAAGACGACACTAGCTAACGTCGGTTGTCGTAGAAGGCAAGGAGGGTCTCCCAGGCTTGCGTATAATTTTCCTCTGTAAGGGGAATATTTTTAATTGGGTCAGATGCATCAGCGCTAACATGGGAACGCAGATGCTGATATTTAATCACTCCTGGGAGATCCTGCTTCCTATGTACAAGGGCTCTAAACACATCCCGGAAGTTCTCCCAATGTTCGACGCTACCATCAAACACTGGGAGATCAATTGATGGCAACGAAGAATAACTGTGAAAGTTATTCAGAATTGGAGTGGCGTTTGGATTTGGTGGAGCTGGACCAGGATTTATGGTAGTAAGTGAAAATAGGTAATCCTCAAAGTCCCCAACAACAGAATATTAATGGTCTTTACAAGCCTCATATAAATTATTTGCGAAGTAATCATGTCGTTTGTCCAGAGATTCTAAACTTAAGATTGCAACATTAATTGCCTTAAACTGCTTAAACGCATCTTTGGCCTGCTGCAGCCAGGACATAGCCTGACCCCTCGTCATCTTAGCAGAACGAAGCTTTTTTAAGTTGATAAAAGCACTTTTAATTTTTGTGGAAAGGCCAAGCTGTTTTGCATAATATAATTCAATAGTGAGCGAAATTTACCAACACCTGGTAGTAACTAAACTCGGTATATAAGGTGAAAATTTATTTTAATAAATTTTGTCTGTTCGAATAAAAGGTAGAAGCTCTGAATTGAATTGTTATAATAATAACGCAACTAAATTATAACACTAGTGTACTTGCCGATCGTATTCTTATCGATTCTAATATTAGATTAATAAATAAATTTATATAAGTTATGAAACTTTCAAAATTTTATGAATTCTCAGCTTGTTTACCAATTGCTGTTCAACAATATTTAAGAATCGCAAAACTCATGAAAGCAAAAAAAAAATATTAAAAAATGTATGAGAGCAAAACTAAACCGAGCTAAATTTATGTTTAATTAAACATAAATCACTAAATTAATCACGTAGTCACTCACTGGAACCGATACAGTTATGCTATAAACTGGATGAAGGCTGAATCTGTTGAAAAGCAGCAGCAGCAGTCGTCCCAGGCAAAAGACAGGCCTGCAGAACTTGAACACGATGAGACCGATGAGAACTTGTTGTTGACCAAGTTGACCATGCAGGCAATGGTGACCTGCAGGAGCAGCAACAACAGCAGGTATACCGGCTTTTATACGGCCCCAATGCAGCCAAACGCAGTGACGTTGTCCATCAAGGTCGCCTTTAAGCACCGCCAGGCCTGCTGCTGTCGAACTGGGCCCAGGCTATGGCTGCCACCCTGCTGCTGATTTTGCCAACTGTAAATCAGACAAAGTAATGAGAATAGTGCACGAGAGCACAATGAGAAGCCATGTACGTAAGTGCAGAATTGAGCACTAGAAATATAATTGGCATCGAAGGCCGTGGTTGAAAGCCAGCCGAGCGCTATATATATGTGCTATAGAGCTATTCACCAAAATGGCAAACGAGTAATAGTACTCGAGCCTGTGCAACAAAAAGAGAGTGAAAGTCGGTCTGCGCAATGCAGCAACAATGACAGGATGGCCACCGAGTACGTACTCGGGCCTGTGCACAAAAAAAAGGATGGCGAAAATCGCACGAGAACAATGTAGCAATAAGCTACACGACGAAGCAAACGAGTATAATACTCGCACTCTTGTTCAGATAGAAAAAGCACTGAACTTACCACTGGACCGTCGAACGCACGCCATTGGTTACAAATCTGGACGCAATTACCAGTGTGGGAACAGTTGAATTATAATACCGACTTATGATGATAATAATATACATAATGCTAGGAACGTTATCTTTAAGTATTTTAAATTGCTGAATTAACTAATGTATGGTACTTAAATTTTGATGTTATACAGACATGCAGGTTTCTGTAGGACATTTGCTGAAATTTTATCATATGTTTTAACCGAAATGGTGGACTATTTATTAGTTAGTAAACCTTTTCACGTATATGACAATTTTAAAATATGATAAATAAATTACGATGATTGACGTGTCGCGGTCATAGTTATAAATTTATTTTGCGGTGCCACAAAGTACATGACGACCTTATTATGTATATATTACGAGAAGCGTATAAGATACTACAACAAAAAATTATTTCATGAAGTTTATACTAATCTGCAAAATTTGAAATATTGTGTACGTTTAAGCTAATTACTGCTAAATAAAATATATTTACAATGCAACAAATTTGCTGTAATATATTTCAAGAGATTAGTTTTCTTAGAATCCTCATCTATTTTACTCTTTTATCTGCTGCATTGCATTATTGCATGGTCATTATTAAAAAGTGAATTTGCTAAAATAAGTCAGAACCTATTTTGTATCTGATTTTAAATTTTGAACAAAATTTTATTCTTTATTGTTAGTTTTTTGTATGATTATGATTTATTTACATTCTTATATCTGGTTAAAATTATTAGAAATATAATTGTAATGACTATCATTATTATTGATTTAAAGCAAAATTTCTATGTGCATTACTCATAACACTATTCTTTACTATTCTCTTGTCCAATAGCTGTGATAATTTTACTTTAAAATTATATTTGCGTATATACGTACTAACTTAGAGAGTTAGGATGATATTTCTTCTTCATCATTTGAACCGTATGTTCCACTTTGATCTGAAATGCTCTCATCACTGTCGCAAGACTCTTCGTCATCATTATCTTTAGTTCTTCTGGAGAGATCATCCTCACTTTCTTTAACACTGTTGCTTATAGTTGTTTTTAACTGTTCTTCCTGCTCGTTCACATATTCAGTACTTCTGTAAAACAACGGTCAACAATAGTACTTTTTATAACATCAATGCTCTCACTTATTTTTTATTTAAAAGAGATTTTTATTTATGATGAAGTACAGGATGAATCAAGCTATTCAAATGTTAGAAGAATATTATTTAACATTGAATAAAACGGACATGCCAAGCCAACTACCAATAATGGATCCATGCATACTTGATGTAGCGATTCGCCTTTATGGGAAGATCTTTAAGACAACGTTTTTGTTTCTTCTTTCTATATATATACATATATATATATATATATATATATAGATATATATGAGTTGAATTTTGGGATCGCTCATGTATAAAGCTCTCTTAAATAAGTCAGTGAGACTTTGTTTTTTGTTATATTGTCTAGAATGCTTAATGATGTTTTGACGATGCAATCTGTGCCATCATTCTTGGCAATCTTCAGAGTAATAGGCCATGAGTAATGAGAACTGCTCAGCTATTTCGCAAAATTGCCGCAAAAATTTGTGAAGTGTGAGGATCATCTCGGCCCATGGATAGTCTCTATAATATAATAAATGTGTTTTCCAATAAAACATATCAAACTCTTCAACGTTGATTTCTTTTTTGTACTTTAAAACCTTTGGAATCATTAAAATGTTCAACAGCATGGAATCATTCAACCGTTCTTTCTCCACCTTGTATCAGTTTTTAAAATCAACTCAGATAATTACTCTAAAAATGTTGATATTGTAAAACTGTATTATGCTCTAAGATTAGTTGCGCTTGGCATAGCATGCAGTTTTGTGTGTTGTCTTAGCAACCACATTTCAATAAAATAAAGTTAACTTAATTATCAGTCAATCAATTTATTTGTGTAATTTCAACATTGAATCAACAGTTATTTGTTCTAGCCTAAAATAAAAAATTAACCATCTTCTACGAGAACATTTTTCTAAAATCTGAGGTAAGAACTCAGGTGAAATCTCAGCATAAAAATTTGCTGAGGTTTTGGCATGAGATCTCACCTGAGTGTCGGAGACAGAGTAATTTATATACAGAGCTGTAAAATACTTGTACTATTAGTTTAGCATGACTGAGAAATTTGAACTAATGCCTTACGAAAACCTACATATCAATTTAATGCAATGATTTTGTATCTGTATTGTGAGAAATAAAGTAAAGATGATTTCTTATGTTTTCTGTCCACTAATATAAATTAAAGATGGCGTATCATATATGACTGCACTCCGCTCATTAAACCCTTTCATTTGATAGCCATATTAGAATGCTTTTTACAAAATAGATGTTACGCCATTTTTTGCAGTGGCCATTTTAAATTTAAAAAGGCGTGAGCATTACATAGATGACTGCACTACATTCATTAAACTCTTTCATTTAATACCAATGTGATCATGCTTTTTACAAAATAGACAGTCCGCCATTTTGTTGCAGCCACCATTTTGGATTTAAAAAGGGGCGGGTGTAACATATATGACTGCACTCTAGTCATTAAACCCTTTTATTTGATACCAGTATTAAAATGCTTTTTACAAAATAGGTTTTCCGCCATTTTGTTGCAGCTGCCATTTTGGATTTAAAATGGCATATTTCATCGGAGCATATTAAACTTAAACTATTAATTCGTTTATGAGCTATTATGTAGAGAATCTAAAAAATAAGATAAACAATTATCAAAATCCCCAAAATAATGCATTATTTCTAAGATTCTGGCCGCCATTTTGCTGCCACCACCTTGAATTTTTTTAAATTATTTGAGATACTGTGCTTTAAATCTCTGAAATCCTGAGCGATGATTTTGTGTTGTGTTGAAGAAAATTATTACCATTTATATGAGGAAAATATGCGATTTGGTGTTGGTGGAGCATTTTTACTGTCCCCCTGGGTCGTGCCATAACTCTGGACCAATTTTCTTTTAATCTACTGTCTGAATCTTTCAAAAAATAAAAAACATCCAAAACGGCCCACGCAATCGGGAGTAATCTAATTTTGACAAAAATTTTCCCATTTCGTTCCACTGTGCGCAGTAGGTGCTGAGCGGTAAGCTTGACTGGTGCTCAAGCCAACAGACTGAGATCATTTGTCGCAGGAGCAACCTTTGCGCTAATCGTAAACGCGAAATAAAGCAGCGATAGCGGCGGCACGGGCGGCGTGATGATAAAGGACGAAACGATCTGACTGGTGGCACAAACCACCTACCACCTTTGCGCTTTCACGAGCTGTCCGAGAACGCTCACGGAACGCTCTCGCGAGCGCCATGCGTGCGGAGGACCACCACCATAGTCACTAAGGATTTTAACAGAGTTTAGTTTTACAGTATGGATACCCGATGGCAACACCTGTGGACGTGCATGCTGAACGGTCTGACTGGTTGCGGTAAGACTGTATTTGTCAAACGCTTTTTGCGACACGCTTACTACATAAGTAATACTTGTTTCGAGTGGATCATTCTTTTTACGGTGAGTGACAGTCTAGCTACCGAGATCTCGGAAAAAATATCGAATCTCACGAAGGATTACCCCAGAGTACCCATTGGGCAGGTGACTCAAGACCAAAGCTACTTATCATTCACGATTTGATGCCTAAATCATCTAACGGCGGTACAATAGTCGAATACCAAAGGCAGTCGTATAACAATCTGAGCGTGACCTCTATTACGCAAGAAAAGATTTCATCAAGGTAAGGGTCAGCACAACATATCGATAAACTCACAATACATTGTCATCTTTAGAAATTTACGCGATCGCGCACAGATACAGTATCTGTCGAGACAAGTGTGTCCGGAAAGTACTCAATTTTTACAAAAGTCTTATTGGGATGCCACTTCGCGACCGTTAGGCTATCTTTTCTTAGATTTCAAGCAAAGAATGCCGGATAATTGTTGATTGTTTACGTGTATTCTTCCAGAGGACGAGTATTAATATGCATACGTGGCGAAAAACAGATGAAAGGAAGTAACACGGCGAATCAAATTACCATAATAACGTTGTGATGGCATCAACGTCACGTTCTTCATTTGGTCGCAAGCACACCGCCATTTTAAGAGCTCTGTATCATCTCGACGCGGAAAGACAAAGGGCGTTGTTACGCAAAGCTGATGTCACACTGATCAAGTACATTTGCGAGTGTGTAAACACGCCAAAGTTCTTAGAAAACTCGTCGACAAAAAATTTTTTTGGCGTCAGAGAAAAAAATTATTGTACAACAAGGGGGAAGTCTTTTACCTGCTTTATTGAGCCCCAATAAACGGTGCTTTTAATAGTGTAAAAAAATGGAGCACGCGGAATAATGATTCTTCTTCCCCAATAAAACGTGGAACGTTTGCGAAGTGCGAGTCTCAACGATGGTCTAAAATCTGTGCAAACACCAGGTACTACGACGAGTTGACTTGACGTAGAAATGAACGACATCTTGAATTTACCGTACGGCAATATGCAAGTAAAGTGGAAGAAATACCATCAAGTTTTGCAGCAACACTTACAATTTAAGGAAGTAGAGAACGAAAGAAAGAGACACATGGATACAAATCTATAAAATATAGACCTGAACACATCACAAAATAGCGAAAAGTCAAACGACGAGGACGAGAAGATGCGTAAAGAAGAGGAGCGTCAGGATGCTGAGATTATAGAAATCGTACCAAAAAAGTTTCTTTTAAAGACTGCAGTGATACTACGTCACTTGCGTGCTACCGGTAAAGTAGAATGGACGGATAAAAACACAGTGGTTATAAGTGGCGTTCGTAAATGACGTCTTGAAGGATAGGAAAAAACGCGCACTAGAGGGGTATGATCAGTTTGCCACGGCACTTCAAATCGCAAACATCCCGAAAGAGTGTGTCGGAAACGAGCGAGGTTACTTATTGGTGACAACGGCAGAGGTGATAATAGGAAAGTGGAAAAATCGTTGAGTAAAAGTTCAAGATCTCCTTCTAATAGTGAGAATGTCGTTTCGGAAACTTGACCAACAACGTTATTGAGAAACAGAAAAGGAAAGAGAGCCGCACTTTTAGCACGTCAAGTTAAATCATGGCGTCGGGTGAGCGGAAAAATGACGGGAAAGAACAAGAAATAAAGCTGGAGGAGAAAGAAAAAAATAGTGCTCTTGACGCCATAATTGACTTACTACCGTTTGAAATGCATGTACCTGAATAGAAATTTTGTTGCCCAGGAACAACACCAGCGGAGCACATTGAACACGGAGACGTGAAAATTGATCCTTTGAATACAGCTTATCGTCAGAACACTCTTGCTTACGCTACGGAGAAGAATGGCGACTATCAAATAGCTGATCGTATATTAGCTGAATTTGCTTTTTCTTGTATGCTCGCTGGAGAAACACCACCGGACGAGCGAACAGTCTCTTTGTTGACGGCCTGCTATATATGTAGCAAAATTACGTTTAAAAAGTTTATTTCGCGCATCAAGAGAGCTATCGGATCTAAATGTAGTAAGAAAAAGAGTATGAAGGAAAAAATAACGATAAAAAAGAATAATATGTAATAATTTGCAAGAACTTTACTACGAAGCGGCGCAACCCACTGTATACGCAGGTGTAAACAACCTTGTAAGTTGATTTATTGGATTTGAGATCTTTAAAAACTTAGGACAGCTGCGCTTACGTTCTCGTTGTCATCGATGTCGTCAGCAAATACCCCTAGAGCAGAGCCGATAAGGGAGAAAACGTCGAAAAATGTTGCCAAAGCATTTCAACCTATTTTGTCGAGAAGCAATGATCGCTACCCAATGTGTCTTTAGACGGATGAAGGTAAAGAATTTATAGGACACGAAATTCAGATAACTTCAAAAGACAGTAAAATTGAATATCGGGTAGCTCAAAGTCCTCAGATGAAAGCTTCTATAACCGGACGCTTGATAAGAACTATAAAAAAAAGAATGTGGCGATACTTTTCACACACAAACACCCATCACTTCGTAGATATTCTTACGAAAATAATAGAGGCATACAATCGCCCAAAGCATTCGTCGACAAAGATGGCCCCGGTTGACGTGACTTTCAACAATGTTGCGCAATCGCAAGAAAATTTAAAGCAACGTTATAGCGGACATACTTATAAAAGTTTAAAGTATAGTGTGGAATATTTGGTCGGTATAAGTGAAGCAAGAAGTATTTTTGCCAAAGGTTACGAGAGCAGATGGACTTTGGAGTTGTTCAAAATTGTACGGATCTCTTGCACACGCCAAGCAACGGTATATTTACTCAGAGATTTGGCCGACGAAGACATTGATGGATTCTTTACGAAAAAGAATTAAGCAGAATGCGTAAGAATTTAGAAAAAAGCTACTTCGAGGCATACAACATATTAAAAAGACGTGATGAAGGACGATCCAAAGACTATTTTGTCAGTTGGAAGGGTTGTCCCTATTATTTTAATTCATGGGTAAATGATGAATATTTAAGGGGGCTCATCACCCCTGTAGAGCACATATTTTAAATATTTTATCATGACTGCTTAATAAAAGTTATTAGAAGTATTACTTGACCTCACAATGATGTAAATAGTGCCAAATATCATGCAATTTGTTTCATAAAATTTTTTTCTTAAATTTTTTAGATCCTAAGGCTTGAAAAAAAATTTAATTAATCACTTTAATCTTTTTCATTTTACATCTAATTATTTTTGGGCTCATTCTTTTCCCAGAACGAATTTATTGAGAGTCATCACAGAAGAAGTTGCGAAACTTAGATAGGTTTCCCAGATAATTCAGTTTATATAGAAATCCGAAACATAAGTGAACAATTGAGTTTTCTAGAAAAACTAATGTAAGTTTTTGTAATTTTTGTTGCCATGGCTCCCAATTGATATGTTAAAGGAAGAAATTGAGCCCAAAAAGTATGAAAATCAGATAAGTAAATTAAAAAAGAAATCAGAAACCAGTAAATTAAAAAAGATTCAAGTAATTTATTGATTTTTTTTTTCAAGCATCGGTATCTGAAAAATTAAACAACAAAATTTTATGAAATTAGTTGCATCATATTAAGCACTAGATATATTATCGTCAGGTCAAGTGACACTTTTTATAAATTTTATTAAACATTTATCATAAAATATTCAAAACATGTGCTACGTAGGGGTGATGAGCCACCTTAAAAAACATACAATGAAGGACGAATTTTACGTTGTGCTGCCTAGCAACAGTATGGGCTGTTGGCATAAGAGGGATCAAAATACCACTGACGTTTCAACAGTGAATGTTACTAATTTAAACTATAACTACCTAATCGCGTTCAAAACAAATTTAGCAAGCAGAACAGGTTTTCGTTACCCCAACAACCAAAATATTTATTAATATTTGGCGACCACTTAAAATTACAAAGGTTTTTATATTAAATTATATTTATACTTTAAGAAAAAAAACAAGGTAAATAGTCATGATAACGTACCTAATAAAAAAGAAAGACGAACACAAACGAAATTAGAACAAAAATTTTTCCTACATTATTGCCACTTTTCTCTAGACTGACTAAAAATACACGATTCTATAATTACTTCTGATATAATTATAATACTCCTTCAATGACCCAATTATTATAAACAATAATTAGTTTGACTTTGATTTTTTTTTCTCTTCGGATATTAGGTTGAAGTATATTGGGTTATTCGATTGAAGGAGCTAGACTACAACGTAATTATGGTTTGCCCATTTCTTGTTTTTCCTTCCACCATGTCCATGAGTCGGTTGCTCTGTCCAATTTATGCGATTTATGTAATAAGCCGTAATCATCATATATATTTTATCCCGATACCTAATAGCCTAATCTGTTTACATTCTGAATTACTTTATAAATTATTTATCAACAAACAGTGTTAGTAGAAGAGTCTGTTTGGTTATATGTTTATAGATGCTTGGATTCCATTTTATTTGAATTGCGTATTGAGCTGAAGTGTACGGGTTTCGGGTAAGTATCTGTTTCATCAGCTGTATCAATGACGGTACCATTTTTTATTTCCTGCGTCAGTACAGTATTGTTCATTATTTTTGACGTAGAACAACATTGTATGGAAACACATGTTTTCTTTTTGACAAATTTGGAACTTCATTGCCCTAAAATCTAATTGATTTTCTCCCTTGTCAAAAGCATGTGCTATCCAGCAAACCCTGACTATTTACATCATGATCGAAAGTATATTACAACCATACAGTAAGTATTATACACGAAAATATATTGCTCATCATATTTTGCATGAAAAAGTCATGGTTTCCGACTAGGAGTTCTTAGCCTATCACTGCTCAGATAAAGTTAGCTATACTAGAGCGCAATTGAGGTTTGCAAACACCTGGTTTATTTTTGCATTATGTGGATAAATCAGTTGTTCTGCGCAATTTCTGTAATAGGGTGTTATTAGGGTCTCATACAGTGTATTATTCCATGTACTGTATTCTGAAACCCAATGTATGTCTCTGCATACACTCTTAGTACATAAATATTCTACTAATTGTCAGTGTAAATGGGCGACTCTATTTGATTATTTGGTTGTAGGTGATTATGGTAAATTTTATTATATTTTGTATTGAGCTCGAGCGTACGGGTCTACCGTTATCTGTTTTATCAGTTGTATTACCAACAGTTACGTTTCATTGTTGTGCCTCTGTCCATTGCCAAATAAGACGTGCGGGCAAAACAGAAACTACCAAGGGGATGTGAAGGAGCGGCTTCAGCTGCAGTCGGTTGTTTTCGGCAATGTTCGACGATGTTTGAGGACTTTGGTGAAAGGATTCGTCTGTTTTCGGGAGACTTCGACGACAATGTGCATATTGGGTGAAGTTGGCCAATTTCGGCTATGGTTAAATTGTGGTGGGGGCAGAA
>JAPYYV010003025.1:0-21192 GCA_030522625.1 Copidosoma aretas
GCATAACGATGTACGAAAATAGAATCGAGATGGTCAAAATACTTCTAAAACCCTTTGAATCTAATAAACATACCATAGGAATCCGTAGCTCCTAAACTGGCAATTCGTTGCTCATAATATGACTTTTCTTAATAAGTTAAAATTTTTTATTGTATAAATATCGTGATGGCCCAATTTTCTTGTGATGAGGGATGATAGAACACAGCGAACACACATTAGATTGCCATTTTCAAATGTAATCTTAGATGTGCCATCAAAAAATGCACTATTTTAAAGGAATTCACGTTTTTTCATTTAAAGTTTAAAATGTGCTAATTTTTTGAACATATGTAGCACATCATAAAGACAAGTCAAAAAATTTTCGTTTATTTTAGTAGTAAATAATAAAATTTTTACTTTTGCAGTAACTTGAAGGCCGCACCGTAAAGCTCTATAAGATGTAACTTAATTTTATTATTTTTCAAATGAGTATCATTTATAAAAGAAAGGAATTTTTTTTTCATTAAAGGCACAGTATCCAGCTTCAAATATCTTTTGTAGAAAAGTTTGAACAAGTAAATAAAATTATTGTAGAACTGATTTATTTTGGGCCGCGAAAATAAAATTGTTAAGAGAATGAAATTTTTTTAAATTATCATCAGCAAAGTTCGTGTTTTTCAATTTAAAAGTTTCTTCTACAGAAGGACAAAAGCAATTTATGGACTGAAAAATGTGCACTTTTATTGTTCATTATATAAATAACAGTAAGAAATTTTTATTTAAGGTATGAAGAAGCCTTCTTGCGAAATATTTGGATAAGAACTTGAAATCACGAAAATTAAAGGTTTCGTGGATTTGCTCACATACTTCCATAGTAGTGGCAGTTTAGTAGCGCTGACTACAGACTATGGCAAAATCTGCTATGGTCGGTCTGGTGGCGATAGCTAGTGATGTCTATAAGTCAGCACTCGAGCTAGAAAGCGAGGTGCCAAGGTATCACGAGGACAAGATGCAGGAGAGCTAACGGCAGGGCACGTTCCGAGGTACACTTGCGTCGAGTTGTCAGTGTGGGTGACTTGCGGGTGGAACGCGCGATGGGGATGGAGCGTGCTGAGGAAAGCGACGCGAATGAGCCAGTGCGTGTGCGAGGAGTCGTTTGAGCCGTGAAGAAGCACCAAGCCAAGGAAGTTGGTGTAAGTGCGTTGCAGGAGAGGTGTGCGTGTGTGTGCATGAAGTGGGTAGTTGGCGACTAGAAAGTGTTAATGGATCGAAGGAGTATGTATATGTGTTGGCGAGAGCTGTGCCTGACTGAATCGTAAGAGTAAGTGAAATAAGCGTATTATAGTACGTAAGCTTGACAGCAGCGTGTGGTCGCTGTCGTGACATAGAACTTCGTAGAGTTCACGCTCCTACATGGAGCTAAAGCTAGCCCCACCCACCGTCAAATAGCCTAACCAGATACGAATCGCATCTCTGGGGCCCCCGCGATAAAAAACTTGGAAAACGGCTTCTGCCACCGTAAATACACATATATACCGCTCTAATTGCACACACCAACAATATCTTACGTTTTCCAGTGCAGCAAAAGCGGCCAGGCCCGGAAAATACAGAGTTTTTCGTATTCAAGTATATGCGCTAATGCTTAAAAACTCGACAAAATGATTGCAAATATTTTTTAACTGCTTGTGCCACTTTAAATGCAAAAGTGCTCTCTCCTTATCACACCTAACCATGCTTTACAGGCGTTTTAAAAGGCTAATAAGGCCGCCAGGCCTAAAAAATACGGAAGTTCCCGCGCCAAAGGATAAGCGCATATGCAAAACAATTAATAAACTGATCATAACTCTCACCAAAATCATTGTGTCACTTTGAGAACAAATAAAAATCATACATGCATCAATTTAATAGGTTTTTTGAGCAATTGAAGGCCGCCAGGCTTGGGAAATACGGAGTTTCCCGCGTTAAAGTATGTGCACGTATGCAAAAAATCAATAAACTGATCATAACTCTCATAAAATCATTGTGTCACTTTCAAAACGAATAGGAAGCATACATATAAAGTACACACTAATCCTATACGATTTTTAAACAATTTAAGGTCGCCAGACTTTCGAAATAAGGAGTTTACTACCCCGAAGCCATAAGTTTATACAAAAAAAAAGTTGTAAAAAATTCGGAACTGTCATACAACATATGGTATCATCTTTACGTTCTATAACATGTTCACAACTATGCACTCCTTATTCTTACTACTTTTGGAATATTATGATATTTGATAACATTGATTTTAGGTAAACTAAATTTAGCAAATAAAGTTTCAATAAGACCAGCTCAATTTTGTTTGAGAAATATTTTAGTATAGGGAAAAAAAAATTTCGGACTAAGGGTTACGTAAAAGTATATTTATTGCAACAGTGCTGTTAGAAGAAGAGCGCGTTAGTCATACGTTACTTAACAACATACTAATAACGTATTAATCAGACTAAACGGGAGCATTAGATCATTTATTTTACAACAAAAATAGTTGTTTCAGTTAACAACCTCATTGTCTCTTGTTCGCCTGCTCACTATGTTCGTAGGCCTTATAGTTTGTCCACTACCTGACAGTCTACATAAATATATATTAACTACATTAAAATTATAAATTAATTATACTAATTCATCTTATTTTATTATGTGTTGGTACAGTACAATCTGCCAAATTTTTATTGAGTAGACAAAGTACACAGCGGTTATATTCAGAATTTCGCGTATAGTGAATCACCGACAATCGCCGCCGCAGCGCGCTGCAACGGCGGCGCGTCCCCCACCATCGACAACAATGTCGGCCGGAGCGACAAAGTCGAGTATTTGGACGATAAAATAAAAGGTATTCCTAATTTTGGGGTAAAGCGCATTGTATTTTGCATAAATAACGTGTTATGAGATTTTCGAAGAAAGTAAAATCGAATACTAGAAGTAACTACATAACTATATGTCTTATTGGAGCGCACGATATCCTTACATATACTTACGAGTTACGTACGAATCCGGTAGTCTTGTGGAAATAATTTATTAATTTAGAATAATTGTTTTTTCATTGCATTCAAACTTAATCAAGTTTAATTGTGAATGATTGTTGCTGATCTTATTGTAGTGTTATTATTACTTCAATAGTATGTATCTTTTGATATTCATATAGTTGAGTGAATTAGGGGGCGGGCCGACGGGGCAAGCCGAAACGAGCCGAGAGACGTGGCAAGGCGAATGAGGGAGAGAGAGAGAAACCTGCCGCTCCGTAGTAGGTATACCTATATATATAAGTATGTTCGCAAGCAAATTTCGGGCTGATGCACTGGCCCGAAATTCGCTTTCGAACATACCTCATAAACGCTTGCGTAACCAAAATGTGCCAGCGTGTATGCCTTATGTCTGCGTGTACTGTGTGTGTGTAAGTGTATAGGGTATAGTGCAGTTACAGTCAGTGACGTGAGTATCGTCAGTGAGTCTGCTAAACATCAGCTGAGCGGCATCACTAGCCACGCGTTTTTACACATGTACGGGTATGCCTGCGTTAAGAGTGAGAGAGAGAGAGAGAGAAAATATCAGATGTACCACAGTACTGGCCGATGAATCGTCTGAATAAAAATAAATGAACGTGTGTATTTATTTTTTTGCTAATCCTATTGTAGTATTTACGGAAAAAGTTGCATTATTGGTAAAATAAATTCGTTATTTGCAAAAAAAATGGTTTTCGACACATTCTTATTTTATTAATATGATAACTTTTTTTTTATTTCAATATTATTATCATGGCAAAGAAGCATAGCTTTTATCGACAGTCCCGTTTTTTTTTATTCAATATTTAAGTCTAGATAATACATGCTACGATGTCTGCACGGAGAAAAAAATTACTGGAATTTTTACCGTGAAAGCAACGGTAAAAATGTGACGCTGCGACAATCACTTAAATTTTTACTGTACTTTAAGGGAAATTTGTATTCCAGTAAAATTTATCTCAAAATCTTTATAATTTTTCCTCTGGTAGTAGCGATAATTTCTACCCAGATGAAACAGTAAACTAGGTGTGGAATGTTTGAACTCAATACATCCATTTTTTCAAATACCAGCTTGTATAGAATAAAAATCAGCATTTTTTTTTTATTTGCAACTTTTTGATTAGAGTTGTACTTTTTAAAACAAAAAACAAAAACGGTTTTTTTTGAACACTTTAATACAATCATTTTTAAAAACGTGAATCGCTGTTTCTCGGCCACTCATGATCAAATTCGTTTGAAATTTGGTATTAGTTCGTGAAATACCTCAACGCTGCCAACGTATAATCAGATTTTGTAAAAAAATTTATAATTAATAAATATTTAGATAGAAATAGATTATAAAGCTTGTATACTTCAACAAAAAAAAGTGTGCGGAGAAGTTTCAGCTTGTAAAACTTTCAGGGACAAAGTTGTTCCTCAATGTTTGAAGAACTTTTCCTGAAAGTTTCAAATTGATTCATCAAGAAACTGTTGAGATAGAGAACTTTTTATAACGTGTACAGCTAACAATAACTATGTACTACCGTCGTTGCTCGGCCAGCTCAGCTCTTGCGTCAGGTAAGATCGTCTGCTGCATGCTGGTGACAGCTCATTGTCTACCATCTGGGAACGTAGTTATAAACAGTGTTCTATTTCAGCAGTTTATTGTTCTATCAATTTTAAACTTGCAGGAAATTATCTTCAAACATTGAGGAACAACTTTGCCGCTTAAAGTTTTGTCAAGCTAAAACTTTCCCGCTCACTTTTTTTTGTTGAAGCCTACAAGCTTCATAATCTATGTACTACCAATTTCTATCGAAATATTTATTAATTATAAAATTTTTCATGAAATCTGATTGACTTATTGGCAGCATTGGGGTATTCCACGAACCAATACCAGATTTCAAACGAATTCTATCATAATTGGCCGAAAAACAGCGATTTACGTTTTTAAAAATGATTGAATTCGAGTTTTACAAAAAAAAAAAAAAAACGGTTTTTTTGGTCCAAAAAGTTCATCTCAGATCAAAAAGTTGCAAATAAAAAAAGGATGCTGATTTTTATTCTCTGCAGGCTGGTATTTAAAAAAAATTGACATAGTGAGTTTAAAAATTCCACACCTAGTTTACTGTTTCATCTGGGTGGAATTTACTGTTAATACCACAGGAAAAATAATAGTTATTCAAAGATCAATTTTACAGGTAATAAAAATTACCCTCATAGTACAGTAAAAATTCAAGTGATTGTCGCAGCATCACATTTTTACCGTTAATTTCACGGTAAAAATTCCAGTAATTTTTTTTCTTCTTGTGTATTGTGCCATCGTCGTCTGTGTGCTTTTTATGAACGTTACTAGTCCGATACTTGCGGTGTCAACGAGTACTGCATTTTGTAAGTGTCGTCTGCGGAGGCTGCAGCGCGAGGGTACGTGTTGACACCCACGCGAAACAAGCCGATGCATGCTCCAACATGCTGGTTTCCACTTCAGGCTCGCTTCGAATACGGCTCATGCTACCTTGCTAAGATGTCCATACACACCGAGATTTCTAATCAAGCAGAACCACGTTGTCCTTCGTTACGTTAATCTTTTAGTGATCTCCAAGTTTAGTGTATTGTAACACACCGGTATTTTTTGCTTTGTAATAATAGTGTTCAATGAGACTTATTATAGTGCTTTGCTGTTGTCTCGTAAGTGTAATAGTGGCGTTTTTTTTATGGAATTAAGATCAAATAAATATCGCTAGAAGCGAAGTAATAATTATTATTACACGCCGTTTATGGTACTGTTTGGTGCAACGTCGAGTGCTTTGTTACTTTAAGTAAGTATTAAATTTGTATATTGACTACGAGCACGTCTCGAGTGGTGCGGCCACTGCCGGAATCATGTACTAAATTTGCCAGCATAAAAGCATTGCTTCTTATAGAAAGAGTTACATTTTTATTTACTGTGAGTTATTTATTGTGAACCGTTCTTAGGAATCGGTGTTTTTACCAAGATGTATAAGTGCATTATTGAAGAAAAAATTCAGGCGTTCTCAAAACAGTCCCTGATCAGCTAAAAGTGGGAAATACGTATGGCACCATACGGACTTTACATATCAGCTGTACGACAGAAGAGGAGCCAGGCATAAATCAGCGTCGTATTAAAGTTAACGATGAATCAAAGCATAAATATGCTTACGTATTTGTGATATCTATGACACACGTGTGCAGGATTCAGTAATAACCATAGATTCTCATGTACGTAAAATGCATACAAAGGTTATGGATTACGTACTCCACACCAGGCTTACCTTTATATTATAAATTTCACTATATAACAGACGTTGAGTCACAAATGTTGTTCTGATTAGACTATTATGTGTTTGGTGCATCTGCCTCGCTGGTTTACATCCGGCTCCTCTTCTGTCGTACAGCTGATATGTCAAGTCCGTATGGTGCCATACGTATTAACCACTTTTAGGTGATAAGGGACTGTTTTGAAGGCGCCGAAATTTTTTCTCCAATAATGCACTTATAAATCTCGTTAAAAACACCGATTCCCAAGAATGGTTCACAATAAATAACTCACAGTAAATAAAAATGTAACCTTTTCTATAAGAAGCAATGCTTTTATGCTGGCAAATTTAGTACATGATTTCAGCAGTGGCAGCGCCACTCCAGACGTGCTCTTGGTCAATACAAGTACATCTAAGACTTGGAGAGCGTCTTTACAATTCATACTTATTTATGTTTTCATATGTGCTTGTATACAGGTTGGACACGTGAAACTTGATGACAGTCCATTTAAATTTTGTACGGAAATGGAAATGTAGTCGTTGTGATTGTTCGAAATTTAAGAGTGGCTGTAAGGTTTGTATTATTTTAAATGTTCTATACAATTTGTAGGGTCTGTGCAAAAACACGATTTTCTAGTTTTATAACAAAAGACTTGAATTTTCAGATTTTATTGATAAAAAGGTGCCTGTTGGAAAAACAATTATTATATTACTTTGCTATCAACATCGGCTGCGATTAGTACTTTAATAGGTAATCTTTCGGGTCTCTCCAATCGCCACCACTACATATAGATTTAAGGATTTAAATTTGTTGTTTCTCTATTGCCTTAACACCATGAGCAGAAGGTGATGCCATGCTAAGCGTGTGGGCGCGTCTGTTAAGAGCAGGCGATCAGAACCTCGTGCATGCGTCTCTTTTTTGACCAAAACGCGCTGTGTTCAAGTCAGTCACACTTATTGTAAAAAGTCAGAGAAAATAATTAAAAAAACAAATTGATGGATTTTAATGAACATCAAGTAAATGAGGACATTGCCATCGGGGCAGCCACGCAGCGCGAGCTGTTCAAACCCATGGACACAATATGTGTCACGCTATGCAGCAGCGCGGGGAGCAGCCACGATCTAACGCGCACGCCGCATGGCTGCCCTGATGCCAATCTGCTTACCTGCTTGTTGTAAACGCATTGCTACTCTAAAAATTGGAGGAGATGCTGCTCAACAGTATCTCTTTTCATTCGTGAAATAGTCCTGAACTTCTGTGTCACTATTTAGAATGAAAGATTGTTTGGAAAAAAAAAAGTAATAGCAATAACAAAAATAAAGTCCGGCGAGCTAATGGTTCCGTCCCAGATCAAGAGCGGCTACTTATCACTGCTTAGCTTACCGCTTTATCAATCCATTTTTCTTCAATACACACCAAAGATTTGTGGTTTTGAAACATTACTTGTACAGACAATATAAAGTATACAGTTTGAAGCTCGTCCTTTTGTAGAAATATTAATCATAATCAAATTCCTGCCCATTGCTTTTGGTTTCATACACTCGTACGCAGTGGCTTGCTAATAGCACTGTGCTGTACAAAACTTATTTATTAATTGTAAATATTCATTTATAATTTTATCGTGGTGGGAACGTTTTTATAGTACTTCGCGTACCATGAACTAACGCGCCTGAATAGCGCAGTTGTGCTTGAATTTTTCTTGCCCTCGGTGCCAATTGCTGTCGGCAGTGCAGGAAAACAGTTTACTGCACTGTATCGCAAAGTGCAACTGTTGCTTCGCACACGAGAACCGCAAGAAGCTATTGTAAGAAACAGTAATTTTCCTACATCGGTCGTTTTCGAGAAGCTGGTGAGCCTACAGTCAGAAAAGTTAGATTCGCCACTAATTTTAACCCGGTCAGGGTGGTCCCAACAATTCCTGTGTTACTTTGCAAGCGCTCTCGAGCCGATTGATTGCTCATGCAGTATGCACATGAGTGGTGAATGCTATTTTCTTGTCGAGGGAACAATCTCATACATGGGTATAATTGTTATGTAGATACAACATTTTTTTTATTCAATATATCTGCGTCAAAATTACATTCTTTTAATTTTTTTGTGAATGCAACATGTTTTCATCGCAATCAGAGACACTGGGTTTGAAATGAGCCTTATACTATAATATAAGTATATTGGTTAACCCCGTACTAAATCAAAATGCCATCAGTGTTATTTTGAAAATGAAGTATATCATTTTCTGTCAAACGTATTTGAAAATGTTTATCTTTCGATGTAGTGTACAGTTAACGTCTTTTATTTTTAGTGAAATATCAAATAAAATCATTATCAATGCATTTAATTAGAGTTGCCACCATTTTTTCCATTTTCACTGGAAAAAGGCTGTAAGCGCGGAAAATACGAGACTTTTTCTATTTGCGAAGGATAAAAAGAATACATCTAATTTTTTGACTAATTTATATCTTTTAAACAAATCTGCTAAATTTGAAATGTTCTCTAAATTGTTTGTTCAGTAAATACACCTTGAAAAAATACTTAATTTGTAGGGATAATAAAATCTAAACAGGCTCTTATTTATTACAAAATCTGAAAAAGCTATTTCTTAATGTGAATAAGATTTCCCTTTGTACAATTTTATGTCAAGAAGGACTTTTTGAAACGACTTGCTTTCGTGCGTTGACTCAATGACTACGTTATGTCGATTTACAAGTGATTATAAATATGAACCATTATTTTTTAATTACAGATATGTCGTCAACTTATTTATTGAAGATTGCTCACAACATTATAACCAGTTCTCCAGACACAAACGTAAGGGTATACTCATGTGATTTAAACAGTATAAGCTATCAAAATAAAAAATGGCGAAAAATTGTCGGTCTATTACCCGCAACGCCAGGGGAAAGAAAAATATTGTCGCATGAAAAAAAAAGATGATGCAGACAAGCTACTCAACAAAAATGATCGAGATAAAGTGTTTGATTCAGAGAAATTGCCGTCACCGAATAAAAATACCCAAGGCAATGGAAAAAACGATTCCAGATGATGACAATTTTCAAGTACTTAATGATGTTACACAAGACATGCCGCAACCGCACATTGAAATGTCGCGAAGTTTTAGCTCTGAGTATGAGCCACTTGACAAGATGGAATCTGATACAGTTGGTGAGTCAAAGTTTTCTATAAAAAGTAAGAGCTTCATAATCCTAAAAACATTTCGTGAGTCATATGTACAAAATACTTCATCTTTGCGTACAGGCTGGACTGATAAATTTAACTTATACTTTGAAGTGACTTACCCATACTGAGTCCTGAGTTTTAAACGGCATCGATGTTCTACGCTCAAAAGTACGGACTCTGAAACTGATAGATATTTCTTTGCCTATGCTAAGTGTAAACATTCATCGTGTACTGCATACAAATTCATTGCGTTAATAACAAATCCTTCAAGTAACGTAGAAGTAACAGTATTTAAAATGTCACTCTATGACCACGGTATAAATGTGACTTGTAGAAGATTTGTCAAGGGTGAAAAGAGAAACGCCCTTTCGGATATTGTGGCGCGTGATGAACCTACTGTTACTACATTTAAACTGCTAAAGATAGTTCCTGACGATGTGTTGAAGGCAGGTAATTTAAATAACGCTCTAGACACCACAATTTTGGCGAAAATCAACAGTGAAAACAATACAAAAAATAGTCTAGATACTAATTTTAATGCTTGCATTTGGAAATTAATAAAACAACAAAGAAAAAATTGGAAAGGGAATATTTTTGATGGATATATTCAGATGTATTGTGAGTATCCCTTTTACATTCTTTTAATAGCTGAAGAAATTTTTAAATACATGCTTTTGTCAAAAAATCGTCCAATTTTCGTGTATCTTGACGCTACCGGCTCCATCGTCAAAAATTCACCAAAAATTCACAGTCTTGTTTTTAATTATGCTTTGGTTCTATCCGGCCGAAAAGATTATTCTTTCTTGGCTATTATGGAGTTTGTTTTATCGAATCACGGTGTTTAAGGCATAACTATTTTTTTACTAAAACTATCTCAAAATCTAAAAAAATTAACAACTCACAGACCAGTTATAGATAAAGTCGAAACCGACCTCAGCCTAGCTTTGTTACAATCTGCTTCTCTTGCGAATAATAACACGAATTTATCTATGTACACACAACTTTACTCTGAATTAATTGAAACCAAACTGGTCACTCCTTTAACAGTGTTACACATTTGTTTTTCACTCATGTTGAAAACAGCCTTAAAAAAAAAAATGACGAATTAATCACTCAAGATGACGTCAAAGTTTTAGCTGCTTGTTCCATGACTAAACTTATCCATGCTTTGACGCTCAATAAAATCACTGTAATTTTAAGGCATCTATTTATAATTTTTTCTACAGTCGAACGGCCGACTAACACAAAAACATCTTTGTTATTTTTTGAAAACATTGAGCCTGTCGACGATGATGCTGAAGAATATACATGGTTAAAAAAAAAGATCCAATTGCTCAATATAGAATCCAAGATGAGTTAGAAATACATGAAAATATCTCTGTTTTACTCCTTATTTTTCGACTGACTGAATTATGTTGTACAAATTGTACTTATTTTAGGAAAATTAACATTTTCTATGAGTCATTTATTCAGTATTCATTGGATTTTTTAATTCCATGCATACGACTATGATCAGCACTGATTATTTCTCGCATCAATATTAGTCTTGATACGAATTAAGTAGTAAAAATTTACTGGAACGATGAAGAAAAACGTTCGTTTTAAAGGTAGAAAAAATATAGTGGCTACGCGTTACATTCAGGAAAAAAAGTTATTGTAACGTCAAAAATTAAGAGAAAGAACCTTTACGTTAAAGACAACAAGAGTATTGCAAAATAGAAGACTGAAGGACGAGATCGAAAGTGATATGAATGATTACGATGACTTAATTATTGAACTAACTGATAATCTACGAAAACTGGAAAAACAAAATGAAGACTAAGAATTTTCTGCAGAATATTGAGATAAAAGTAAAGACAGAAGAAATATTTATTTAAAAAAAAAGTATATTTTTATGTAAAAAAAGACTTAAAAATTAAAAAATACACAGAACTACTGTAACACAAGCAATACATTTGCAAATAATTCAAAGGAATCAAGTTATGCAAAAACAGCAGTGATTGAAAGACATGAGAGAAAAAGCCAACAAAAAAACATTATTTACAAAAACAAAAATCCTCTTCTGTGATTAATGAAACAGGTGCGACTGTGAAATCAAAATCTGCACGAAAAGCTGTAAGAAATATAGGAATGAAAAAAAAAACGAAATATTTCGCAGTGAATCCAAACGTAAAATCAACAAAATCCAAAAAGAAAAGGTAACAGAGGAAAAAACGGGGGAGGTTGAAAATCCTGAAAAAGGAAATACTCACGATTGTGGACTAGATGCTACTTCCTATACAACCGAAACCAAAGAAAAAGGTATAGTTGTCGCTGAGAAACCCGAAAGCTGTCGTATTAATGATGATTTTAGAAAAATCAAAATGGCAGCAACAATGTATCGACCAAAATAAACATAATTTTTGGAAAGTTTCATGTTTCTTTGATGAATCAGGTATAATCCTCAACATTGCGTTAAAATTAATTTCAAATTACATAAAGTATAATTGAATTTTGCCATTTCCTATTCAAAATGGCCGCTGGTGCAATATGGCGAACGACGTATAACCCTAAAGTCCCCGCAACATGGGCGTTTAATAAAAGAGCTCTCTGAGTATAATAAAATACAATTGAATGCACTTTCACTAATTCAAAATGGTAGCCAATACATAATGGAGGCTGGCACAAAATGGAGGTCGATGTACATCTCAAAATTTTCCGCTACATGGATATCAATTAAAAGTGCTCTCTAAGTAGAATAAAATAAAACAGACTGCACTTTTATTAACTCGCAATAGCGGCTAATACATAATAGCCGCTTATGTATGTCTTCGAAGCTCCTACTATATCCGTTTAAAATAAAATATCCCTCTAGGAATATAGAATAATTCAAGTAGGTTACACCGCCTTAGGTCAAAAATTAAGGACCATACGGATAGTTGCTGTCACAATATGGCGAATTGATTTTTTTTTTGTACAATCCCTTTGACATGGACACCAAATAACGCACACACATACAAATAGACCTTGATTATAGAGTACCAGCGCTCTCAATAGTGGTGGCAGCAGACATTTGGGAAAATTTAAATAAGCTATATGGGCAAAACTGCAAAAAGCCAGTAATATTAATCACAAGCTTTTTAACCCAGTATCCTGGGGGACAGCGACTAAATAATATAAATAGATAGATTATTATAGAAATAACAACACAACCTAAATTCCAAGCTTTTTAACCCAGTAATCCGGGGGACAGCGAGTTATTAATAGAAGTTAATAAATATTATAAAAATAAGAACATAACCCAGATCCCATGTTTCTTAATTCAGTAACTCGGGGGATGGCAAGTAAATAAATTATTTCTTAAATAACTTAAATTACAAGCATTTTGACTCAGTAACTTGAGAGACAGCAAATAAATAATATATTCGGTAAATAAATTAGTGTAAAATTATTATTGTAACCTAAATCTCAAGCTTTTTAACTCAGACATCCGAGGACCGCGAATAAATATTATAATAATTAAATAAATTATTATAAAAAGGACATAACCTAAATCTTAATCATTTAAACCCAGTAGCCCGGGGGGCAGCAAGTTATTATAATATAATAATTGAATTAAAAACGCTAGGGATGTAGGTAACGTTGCTATATTAATATTTTGTTTCAGTAAAATACTATCAACTCGCTATCCCTGGCATACTGGGTTAACAAGCTTAGGATTCAGGTCATGTTGTTATTTTTACAATAATTTATTTATTTATTATATTATTTACTCGCTGTCCCCCGAGTTACTGGGTTAAAAAGCTTGTGATTTAGGTTAATTAAATAATAATTTACATACTCATATTATTCAGTCGCCGTTTCCCGAGTTACTGAATTAAGACACTGGGGATCTAGGTTATGTTGTTATTTTTATAACAAATTATTTTACGTATTATATTAATAACTTTCTGTCCCCCAGGTTACTAAGTTAAAAAGCTTGGGATATAGGTCACGTTATTTTAATAATTTATTTATTTATATTATTTATTCTGTCAGCCGGGGTACTGGGTTGAAAAGCATGTGATTTAGATTACTGGGTTTTTGCCGTTTTGCCCATATAGCTCATTCAAATTTTCCCGGGGTCCACGGCAACTTTTGAGAGCACTGGTACAATATAAAGAACGTCCATTTGTATGTGTGTGCAAGTACGTGTGCGTTTGAGATGTGTGTGATGTATGCGTTTGAGTGTATGAGAGTACGTGCAAGTACATGACAAGTACAAGATCTGCAATATTTTATTGTTCACCAGATTTGACAGCAGTTATTTCGCACAACTTGCCGTAGTATACTCGTCGAACATTTTTATTCGGAATACATGTCGAAGGGATTGTGAAAAAATAATCAATTCACCATATCGTGACAGCAACTATCCGTGTTGTCCTTCATTTTTGACTTAAGATGGTGTAACCTACTTTAAATTATACTACCTAGAGGGATATTTTACTTCAAATCGATATTGCAGGAGCTTCGAAGACATACACAAGCACTTTTATTTGATACCCATGTAGAGGAAACATTGGAGATGTACATCCACCGCCATTTTGCGTCAGCTGTCATTTTGTATTAACCAATATTTTGAATTCATAAGGGTGCAGTTAATTTTATTTGATTCTCCTCAGAGGGCTCTTTTATTTGACACCCATGTAGCGGAAACTTTGAAAATGTACATCGACCGCCATTTTGCGCCAGCTGCCATTTTGTAATGGCCAACATTTTGAGTTAGTAAAGGTGCAGTCAATTTTATTTCATTCTACTCAGAGAGCTCTTTTATTAAACACCCATGTTGCGGGGGCTTTGGGGTTATACATCATCCGCCTTTTTGCGCCAGCCGCCATTTTTAATACGAAAAGGCAATATTAATTGTACTTTATGAAATTTTAAATGAATTTCAACGTAATATTAAGGATTATACCTGATTCACCAAAAAAACATGAAACTTTCCAAAAGTTCTGTTTGTTTTAGTCGCCATCTTGCTACTGCACTTTTGATTTTTCTAAAATCATCACTAATTATAGGTTTCGTAACATTGAAACTCTATAGATAATTTATATTCCGTTTTAAGTGATCAATATAATTTTTTTTGTTTACAATAGGCTCTAATGTCTTTTTTGAGGGACTTTGAGGCGTTTTACTGCCCTCTCCCGAGTGATTGTACTACTATGAACTAATTTTCCTGTATTCTACTATCTAAACTCTTGAAAAAAAATAAATAAAAAAAAGGCCGAATCGGAGTTTTCTGTTAAGAGGTATCTTATTACAAGACAAATTTAGGCATTCTAGCGTATAGTGCGGCGTCCGCATGTGTTCGTGGGCCTACATTACATGTATGGGACACCAATATTTTCCTAAGGAAGAGGATACGCGATACGGAAGAATAAATCTTGCTATATTTTTTTTCAATTACGATGAGTATTATAAAATAAGTGCCATAACGAAAGAACAACGTAGATCTCGTTAAATCGTTATCAAATGTAAGAATATAACTAAGAAAATTAATATAAACTCGATTAAGTTTGATAAATCGGTACCGATTTTAAACTTTAATACAACATTAGAATTCTTATCAACATTGTATTTCTTAATCAAATAAAATGTATATAAACCGAATTATTTCTTGAAATAAAAATTTCAAAGATTTTAAATATTGTCAAATACAAAATTCAACGATCGTCAATAACACCACAGTATTTATAGTGCAGGTGAGTTAGTTTATCCGTTAAAAATAAATCTTCTGTCTACTTTTCTGACGTGACAATTGATAGAAAAATAGCAGAAATAGCTGAGCATATTTTGGGAAGCAAATTTTTACGGAATCTATGTGAAAAAAGGTGAAAAATATCTATAAAAAGGTTTTTTGGAATGTTAGATGCGAAATTTTTTTTTTTCCCACAACAAAAAATTGTGTGGAATGGCGCTTGAAAATACGAAGAAAATGAATTTTTATGAGTCCAAATCAGTACACAACGATCTCCACAAGAAAATAAAAATCACCCAAAATGGAAATTTTGGACATTCAATTACAGGACTTCTAATGGTCCTACAAAATTCTTTTGGGGCTGAAATTTTAGGTATTTGTAATACATAGGTTTAAAGAAAATTTGGTTAAAAATGTTTTTAAGTTTTGCCACAATTTCCAAAATAAAAAAAAAAAAAGGTGTTTTGGGAAAATGGCAGAGAATTTGCCAAAAATAGTCCAAATGAAATTTTTCAAATTGTTATTTATTCTTGAGATGTTCCTATACTAACCTATAAGTGTAGTTAGTAGGTAAAGTTTATTTAAGCATATCAAAATCGCGTTTGAAAATCAAGTTTTTAAGTGATTCAGGCCCGACGTCAGGGAGGCTCCTTCTACTCCTTGGTACTTTCTATTCAATTGTGCTCCTCAGCGCTCGAAAGTCGGAAAAGTACTCATTTTCAAAAGCATTTTTGAGGGGCTTGGATAAATCTTATCTACTGATTGAATTACATAGTTGTAAAGGAACATCTTACGAACAAATAACAATTTGAAAAATCTAATTTGGACCATTTTTTGCGAATTCTCCGCCATTTTTTCAAAACAACTTTTTTACATTTTTGAAAAGTTTGGTAAAACTTAAAAACATTTTTCAACTAAATTTTCATCAAAGCTTGGTATTACAAATACCTACAATTGAATATCCAAAAATGGCCATTTTCGGCTGATTATATTTTTTTGTGGAATAAGTTGGGGATCGATTTAGACTCATAAAAACTCATTTGCTTCGCATTTTTAAGCGCTATTCCAAATTATTTTTTGTTTTTGGCAAAAAAAATTTTTCCCATCGAAAATCCGAAAAAAACATGTTCTACAGACACTTTTGACCTTTTTTTACATAGGTTCCATGAAAATTAGCTTTCCAAAAATATACTTAGCTATTTCTGCTATTTTTCTTTTGATTGTCCCGTCAAAAAAGTAGACGAAAGATTTTTTTGAAAGTAGGGGCCAATCCGCTAACTTGCCTAAACTATTAGGACATACCAGTAAATATAGCCTTCAAAAAATCATGACTAGAAAAATTTATAATTTATGATTGATAAGCATCTTATTTTCTGAGCCCCGGCGGCCTTCGGTTGTCCAACAAACACATTAAAATTGTGTGTAAGTATGATAATTATAAATAAAAATTATTTCAGAGCCAGCACAAATAGATAGAAAAATATTGGAATTTTTTAGTTAATTTTTTTGCATACGTTCATCAACGTTAAGGTGGAAAACTCTATATCTCCTAAGCCTGGCTAAAAACGTATAGGATTAGTGTGTGTATGTTATGTGTATGATTCGTATTTGTTTTCAAAGTGGCACAATGATTTTTATGAGAGTTATGATCAGTTTATTGATTTTTCTACATACGTGCATCAACGTTAAGGTAAAAAACTTAGTATTTTCCTAGCCTTGCGGCCTTTAACTGTTTAAAACGTATGGGATTAGTGTGTGTATGTTATATGTATGGTTTTTATTTGATTTTAAAGTAGAACAATGATTTTCATGATAGTTATGATCAGTTCATTGATTTTTTTGCACACGCCCATATACTTTGACGCGGAAAACTCCGTATTTCTTGAGCCTGTCAGCTTTTAAGTGTTTGAAAAACGTATAGGATTTGTGTGTGTGTGTATGTTATATATATGATTTGTATTTGTTTTAAAAGTGGCACAATGATTTTTATGAGAGTTATGATCAATTTATTAATTTACATGCATACGTGCATCAACGTTAAGGTCGAAACTCCGTATTTTCTGAGCCTGGCGGCCTTTGCTGCACTGGAAAACGTAAGATATTGTTTGTGTGTGCCATTAGAGCTATACATATGTGTTTTTACGGTGGCAGAGCCCTCTTAAGAAATTTGTATCGCGGGGTCCCCAGAGGTGCGATTCGTCCCTGGTGAGGCTACTTGTCGGTGGGGCTAGGTTCAGCTACATCTATATCAATATATTACCCAATGTAATTAAAGTTTGTATGCTTTATCTGCTTGTGCGTTGCCGTAATTTGACGCATAGAGCCAATATATACACATCAAGGCATACACATGGAAGATAAAAGCTCAGTACAGGACGAACTCATAGTAAGGATGCGGTCCCATAGAGCGTGTTACGCGTAACCGTAGATCCCATGAGAGCGAGCGAGGTTAGCATGTTCGTCTATTTAATCTCTCTCTCTCTTTCTCGAATCTTTGGTTACGCGTTTCGCCTTGCGCGATCGATGGGACCGCAGCCTTAGCGTAAGCATTAACAGAAGCCATAGGTACAAAATATACATAAGAGGAAAACTTCGTCATAAGAGTTAACAAGACTTTAGCGATTTAGCGTTTTAGCGTAAGCATGAAACGAGACCTTTATCGTGAGCTCAGAAGCAAAAAAGGATGAATATAGATAGATTCGTCGAAGAACCGAAGGAAATGTAGCGTAAGTGCGGGACAATTACACTTAAATTTTTTTTTATTATTCCCCTTTTTCTTTTTCACACAGCATTTTTTTTTTTCTTCCTGGGTAAAAACCGGGGCCCTGACAGTGAGCACAATGGTTTCCCTTTGCTCTATCTCCCAACCGAAAGCTCAGAAGGCGCTCCATGCACGCTTCGTACGTGGAAATCGACTCCGCGTGTCCAACAGCAACGGGCCGATCTTCGATCTCATAGAGACCGTTGGACGGTCCCCGAACCTGAAACAGAGAAAAGTAATTAGAGAAGAGATAACAGAAGTTAAGCATGCAGGAAAATAAATAAGTTACCTGCAGGACGGCGCAGGAATCGAGGGGATAGTCCGCCTGATCGAAGGGACATCACGATAAACGAACAAGTCCTTGACCTAATAAAAAAAAGTACGAAAAGAAGGCACGGATCAAAAGAGAATACAAGGAGCAGAACAACAAAAGAATAAGCAATTAAATTGCAACTTACGTGATGATATCCTGGCACTAGCTAGGCCCTCCCGCAGGGTGGCATCCAGAAGCACGCCACAGCGGCTCCCGTCGGGCGCGGAGAACTTCGTCTTCCGCGCACTATCAAAATTGAGCCTCAAAAAGGCAGACAGGCTGGCGAAAAACGTATTAACGTGAGCGGTCGACATTGGCGAAAGATACGAATTTGGTATGACAAAAAAAATAGAACACGATGAACACTACAACTCAGGATGAGCCGAAGAACGGTCGGTTCGAAAAGAGAAAGTGAAAACACAAAAATAATTCACTTTATTACATAAACACGTAACGGCGGTTTCGGTACACGGTACCGTCTTCAGACGTATAGGATTACAAACTAAATGTATTTGGGTATACACACAGTCAACAGAGTTAAGTATAAGTACAGTGTATACATAGTCAGACAAAATTTAATCAAAACATTGGAACACAAGTATAAACGTATTATAATAAATTTAGAAGCGGGGAATCGTTCAAATCTATTTGGCAGTTAAGTAATCTGTTTGTATGTCAAAGTTTATTTATTTATAAAGATTCTAGTGTGTCCGAAAATTTTCCGTTTGAGGTGCTGTGTAGAAGTTTGAAATCACTATTAAATCCATGGTTACATTCCAAAAGATGTGATGCATAATTTAAAGTATTCAGATTATTTAAAAATGCCTTTAGTTACTCATTCACACGTTTTTAGATGGCTCTGCCAGTCTGACTTACACATTATTTTTCGCACGTACCACATGTTAACTTGTACACTCCAGATAGTTGGCTTTTCGAAATTTTTCCTTTGTTATTTTTGATAAATTTTTGTAAATTCTTGAGATTTTTCCATAGTAATTACACGTAAAGAAATTATTGTTATCTTTGACGAGTGACGGATAAATACTATTTATTGCTTTTTGTAGTTTATTTTATCCATTATCGAGTTTATCATTTGCGTGTTGTATGCGTTATTAATTGGTATCTGTTTGATAAAGTCGAGTTCTTTGTTGTAGTTTTCTACAGAAAGAGGCACGTTTAATAATCTATGTATGTATGAGTGAAAAGCTGCGGTTTTGTGTGCGTACGGATGTAGAGATTTATTATGAATTAAGGTATCTGTGTGAGTGGGCTTGTGAAAAATACTGAAGTCTAACTTATTAACTTGCTTTGAAATTATTAAATCTAAAAAATTTATAGAGTTATTGGATTCTTGTTCCATTGTAAACTGTATACTATTATGTGTGCTATTTATGTATTTTATGAATAAATTAAGTTGCCTTTGTGTCCCTCTAAAGCAATAGAAAATGTCGTCGACATATATGTACCAGCATAAAAGACTATTGCATCGTTGACTAGACAGGATTATTTTTTCGATATGATTCATGAATATTTTTGCTAGCAGTGGGCTAAGAGTCAGGGGTGGGTACAGATAATACAGAGAGTATAATACATTCATTCATACTTGTGTTATGTGGGAAATGCGGAGCTTAGGGATGCTGAGGAAATGAATACCCGCGAGTTGAAACAACGTAACCTTTTATAAGTGATTATACGAGAGAGCAGACGCGCACGAGGTGTTATTCTCGGAGGCCAAACGGGGAGAGAGAGTCGCTTAGTCTCGAAGCTAGTGCCTAGGCAGTACAGGACTGCAGGTTGGTCCATTTGTGCGCGCAGGCGCCGAGCTTAGGACGCGAAGATACAAGAACCTATAGCTATCGTACGATACACGTCCAATATCACGCAGTCATCGTCCTCGATGGCCTTACTTATTCACGCGTATGTGTGTGTTTGTGTTTTTGGGTCATGTTGTTTATGCTTTGTAAATAGACATGTATACTTTGTGTATACATCGTTTGTTCTTGTTTGCGCTTTGACTCTACCTGTTTTACATTTATTTGCTTGTTTTTTTACATTTGATTTCATATGTTTACATACAATATTTTCCGTTTACATTTTCACACAAAAATTAAATTTTTACTTACTGATATTTACACCTATGTACATTTTTATTATTGGTACAAAAATATTTATTATTATTATTTTCTTCTTTTTTGTTTCTCTGTTTTTTTACAGTCAAATTTACATTTTTTTTCTAATTTCACATGTTAATGTATGTATATATATTTACATTGTTCATTTCAAAGGTCGTGTCTTGGTTGCTGACTGGGCCGGCTGCTTTCTGGTTTCTGATTTTACACGCTCACCCAACAGCACTCTTGATTCTCGTTCGTTAGCGACCGTTCTGTGCGCAGACAAGTCTTCCAGCACAATGCTGATGCGTCTGCAGTTACTTTTCCGTCTAGCTGTGAACATTCTCAAGCCTTTAAGCATTATCGGAGCTCCCCATTTAAAAATTCTAAATGACCCTGCTGCCGCGCCTAGCGCTATCTCTGCCACCATCCACGCATACTCTTTCCAATCGAAAAATTCCTCTTACGTTTGCAGTACTTCGCGTACGCGTTGGACTATATCCGCCAATTTTCTACCTACTTTTATTCCGTCATTGAGCCCATGTTCCTGATAATCAAGTTCCTGTAACCCATCCCTTTTGATTATTGCTTCTATTAATTCTAGTAGCTTACCTTGTCCTACTCCTTTTATCCTTTGTATAACTTTTTTCAAGTTCAGGTTTGAGCTTTTAAACTTAAATATCTGTTTTTTTCCCTCCTCTTGCCCCGGATCTAGCCTTGTTTCGGATGTTTGAGCTGTGCAGTCTCTCGCTAGGTTTATCACTCCTGAGTCTGTTACTTTTAGCGTCTTGTGCTCGGTATGTTCACACTGCACATGTACTTTTTCCTCTCCGGTGGTG